>CAUYLG010034497.1:0-100914 GCA_963573385.1 Cacajao melanocephalus | reverse complement strand
CAGTGAAGAGGGTGCAGTGTGCAATACTTCTATCTATGGGCAAACTACTTCTAAGAAGATTTATGGGGGGATGCTTTAAGTCACACAGTAGTGACAGAGCTGTCAGGGTTACCGCCACCTGCTGGCAGCTTCCAATGAGTTCTATGGGAAGCTGCTTTATGCCCCGCACAGTAGCAAGAGCTGCTAAAGGGCACAGTCACCAAGGCGGATTGCCGGTCTGAGGGCAGCCTTCCACAAGAACTGGAGCAAGGTCCTACAATTCCTTTATCAGGAGGAGTGGCTCTTGCCCCAAGCCTGCCATACAGCGAGTATCTTTACGATACTGACCGCTGCCACCTGGGCCATGGATTCTTGTCCTGGTATAACTGTTTTTCCCTTAAATCATGCTCTGCACTGTGTCTGCTCTAGGCATTCCTCCGATTATAAGCTTCTTATTTCTTAATTCATGCTCTGTACTGTGTCCACTCTAGGCATTCCTCCGATTATGAACTAAGCTATAATTATATATATATACATACACACATATGTAGGGAAATGTTCTTTAGGCACTCATATTATCAACTATTCAACTATTATATGATTTTATATATAGAGGATTATATAAAGCGATACTTCAAGCCCTAATTCTATAAACTAATATATGATATATAAAGGATTATATAAAAGGAAATAGCTGAGTAGTAACACTATAAACTGAGATATTCTTCAAGCCCTAACTGTGCCAGGGTTCTGCTTAGGTCTCCTTCCTCGGTGCCTATATGGGGGGATACCCACAGCTGGTTTTATAACTGTGAGCCACCATGCCTGGCCTAATGCAAAGATTCTCAACAAAATGGTAGGAAAATAACTTGAACATCTTATTAACAGGGTAATACACTATGACCAAATGGAATTTATTCCTGGAATGCAAAGATGGTTCAACACACACAAATCGATAAATGTAATATGCCACATTAACCTATTTGCACCTACTTGCTGCAAAACCAGAGGCCCAGGGAAGGGGTCCCTTTAGATTCCATGTGAGTTTTAGGATTGGCTTTTCTCTTTCTGAAAAAAAAAAAAAAAAAGTCAGTGGGATTTTGCCAGGGATTGCATTGAATGTGGAGATCACCCTAAGGGTGGTAACAACGCTTAAGATTAAAGACATTTTTATTAAGGGTTTAGCTAATTGGTATATAACAAATGCTGTGTATAGTAGCTTTTATTTTCATCTCCAGAAACTATACCTTGCTAAATACAATATACACTGACCATGTTTTAAGCATGGATCACAGGATTTGAAAAAGTGGAGAATTTACATGCAGCGTATTGCTTTCTTCCAAAAACGGATGAATCCTACTACTTCGTAATGAGCAGCTCCTTTGTGTCTGGTCACTGGGGACATACAAACAGTACTTGCACAGGACTCGTTGCCTCTGGTGGGAACCTCAAAGGGGCAGTCCAGGCCCGAGAGGTGGGTGTGGCCGGGAGGCTCCAGGAAGCTCCCCTAGGGTCCCACCCAGGGCCCCGCCCCGCCTTGGCTCCAGCCGCCGCCAGGGGCGCTCCCGGACTAGGGCAGCACCGGGCCTGGCGGCTGGGCTTGAGCTCCGCGACCAACTTGAGGCCGGCCGCGGAGAGGCGAGGATCCGGCGACCGAGGCCGGGACTTCGGCACCCTTCCGGGGGAGTCACGAGGCCGCGGCGGGAAAGGGCGCCGCGCAGAGAAAGTGCCCTCTTGGCCGCCGCCAGAGCCGCGCCGCGGGGGCCGCGATGTTGTGCGGACCGCGGGAGCCGCCGGATCGGGAGCTGCAGCGGCGCCGGGAGCAGAAGCGGCGGGGGCACCACGCGCAGCAGCTGCAGCAGCTCAAGCACCTGGAGTCCTTGTGAGTCTCGAGCCTCTGTCTGAGCGGCTGTCCGCGCGCCGCCCCTCTTCTGGGAACAGGGGCGCGGGGTGCCGTGGTGGGCGCTGGGCCGGGTCCTCCAAGCCCCCGGGAGCAGTCTGGTGCCTCGACGGGACTTCAAGTCCTCGCTGGGTGGGGAGCGAGGTGGGGGGAACCGCCCGACCTGGAAGGGGCCCTGGAGGCGGCGGCGCAGGTGGGCAGGGGTTCGACCCCGGGAGGCGGCAGCGGCTTGCTCTCCTCACCCTCGCTTTGGTGTGGGCGTCGGCTTTTTTGGGGGAGCCAAGAGTTGTTGGCGCTCGCTCGGCGTTTGTGGACCGCACAGGCAAGTTCAGCTGAGCCCGCTGCCCCCGCGCTCCACCCCTGAGTTCCCTGGGCCACTGCAACGTGGAGAAACCCGGTTCTCCTCATCCTCTGCTATGGAGAGGGAAATGGACACCGGTCCTGCAGTGTTAGTGTGGCGAGGCACGGAAGGAGAGAATGGGCGGTGGGGACTGGCTACTTCGCTGCCAGGTAGAACAGAGGTGCACTTGTTCTCTCCAGGCTGGAGGGATTTTTACCGGGGTCCAGGGTGGGCATTCAAGGAGCCAGCTGCCGCTCGGCACCACGCAGAACTCTGTCCCTGACTTGCGAGGCCCTGCGCTCCCGGAGCTCCAGGGAGTTCAAGGAGGGTCCAGATGACCTGGGAGAGTGTGGTGTAAAGAAGATTCAGACTTAGGGAAAGGAAATATGGCTTCCCTCTACGCTATCCTTCTAGGTTCTTTTTTTTTTTTTTTTTTTTTTTAAAAGACGGGGTTTCAGCATGTTGGTCAGGCTGGTCTTGAACTCCCGATCTCAGGTGATCCGCCCGCCTTGGCCTCCAAAGTGCTTGGATTATAGGCGTGAGCCACCACGCCCGGCCCTTCTAGGTTCTTTAGCTGGGCCGCAGATTAAATTGTCATAATTAAGCAGGAAAAGCTGGGAAACAAACCTCTCCAGCACCGAACTGGGAAGGAAGTGGTGATTTTTTCGGCCGGGAGCTGCTGAGGCTTAGATGCCTAACAGCTGAGCTCCCCTAACAAAGAAAATCCTTGCCCTTTAAAAGGCTTACAACTCTAGAAATTACATGTGAAAGGGTCTTGAATCAGGAAGTAGGCATGGGGTACGTGACTTAGGTGGGGGTTTGATCCTGATTAAGTAAAAACAGTGCCTTCCCATAAGATTCCACATACCATATCCGTGATCTATAGATGGGATTGTGGTTAGCAGTAGGGGTCTTATCCTTTACCTGGCTGGCGGCGCCAACCCCCGGCTGACTTCTAACTTCTCCTTTTGAGATGCAATGTAGAAGGCTGAAGAGGATTAAGAGTCTCCTTCCTCAATAAGACAGATTAACAGGATAAAACTATTTTTACATACCCATGCAGCGGAGGGGCACAAAAGTGGGAGACTGAAAGAAGGGCCAGGGAATAGGGGCGCGGGCCTTTAGGGGCGTGGTGGAGACAAATTATGGAAGGGTAAGGGGACAAAATGTATGATGAATAAAGGTTGCTTTGTTAGGCTCTCAGGTGATAAAAGTTGTCTCCAAGCAGCCTTCTTTCTGATACAGATACCTTTACTCATGGAAATTTCCTTTAAAGATGTAAATTTCTCTTTACAAAAGGAGCAGGAGTCTTATATTTTATTTTAGGCAGTTGTGGGAGAGGTGAAGTTTTCCTGTGTTGGCTGGTTCTCAGTTTCTTTAAGCTCAAAGTCATCAATATATCAGGGTGGCATATTTTGGTGTTAGGGTGGAATATTTGGTGTCAGGGTGGCACATTTGGTGTCAGGGTGGCATATTTTGGTGTGGTGCTTTCTGGTCTCCTGCAGTCATATACTATTGGGGTGGTCTGTCCTGAGCCCCAACCTAGACCTCAGGTGGGAGGTTACATTAGCAATTCTTTCCCTTCCTTTCAGATTCTATAATTATCCTTGGAAGTCAAACTTTTCTAAGTGTTGACCTGAAGGAAAAAACAGAGGTGAAATTAATTAATTTTTAAAATGGATATAAGTAGAGAAGTTCTTTGGGGCCAAGTTTGAGAACCACAAGCCAGCAGCGTAGATTCAAGTTGCTTTGAATAGACTCTCTTATGTGCAGCAGTTACAAGTGGGTGTTTTTGTTTCTTGGGTTTTTTTGTTTGTTTGTTTGTTTTGCTAGGAAGGGGAGGCTCAAGGAAACTTCAAGTGGGTTTATAAAGGAAAAGATGAGGCAGTTCCTAAGTTATTTACCAATTATTTATATTCAAATGACATAGGGACTGATTATTGGCTGTACATTGTTCTTTGTATCACAAATTCCAGGAACAGGAAGATAATGGGTGAGGGAAACTACAGGGATGAAAATAGAGCCGTGGCTCCTAGGGCATAGATTGGGTGGCACATGATGAAGTCCCATATTCCTGTCTTTCTTGGCCTGATAAATTTTGTACCTCACATAGTTCAGACTGGTCTGAGCTGTTTTTCTTTGATCATTTCTCCCTTTTGTTCAAAATCTTTCTCTTTGGAAAGCATTACTGGAAAGGGATCCTGATCCAGACCCAAAGAGAGGGCTCTTGACTCTCACACAAGAAAGAATTCAAGGTGAATCCATAAAGTGAAAACAAGTTTGTTAAGAAAGTAGAGGAATAAAGAATGGCTACTCCATGGACAGAGCAGCCCCAAGGTCTGCTGGTTGTCCATTTTTATGGTTGTTTCTTGATTATATGCTAAACAAGAGGTGGATTATTCATGCCTCCCCTTTTTAGACAATATAGGATAACTTCCTGATGTTGCCATGGCATTTGTAAACTGTCTTGGTGCGGTTGGGAGTGTAGCAGGGAGGACGAACAGAGGTCACTCTCGTGGCCATCTTGGTTTTGGTGGGTTTTGGTCAACTTCTTTACTGCAGCCTGTTTTGTCAGCAAGGTATTTGTGACCTATATCTTGTGTCATCCTCATGTGTCATCCTATAACTTAGAATGGAATGCCTTAACCATCTGGGAACTCAGACCAGCAGGTCTCAGCCTCATTTTACTAGATGCTAAGAAATAATCTACTAAAAATGAGTTTCAGGCCACTTCGGTTTGAAGGTGGGGTTTCACCAGGGACCTGCCCCTGTCTGCCTAGAATTTCTCTGCCTCCTGCCTTTGTCAGAAGGAGTCTTTTATTTGATGGTGTCTTTCCCTAAACAAAATCTCCAGGTTGGAGACCACAATCTTTGGTATCTTTGTATCCTGGGAGCTGTCTGTGAAAAGAGTCTATAACTAATTAAGAATTTAGTGAGAAGCTTATAATGCCTTGGCTGTAATGAGAAAAATAGCTGCTTCATAGGCTCCTTCATCCAGGTGAACGGGCCTTCTCCTTCTTATTTCAAAGGGGGAAAGCTGGTGTTTTCCAAACAGGGTAGAGAATAAGCAAATGTAAGAGCTTTAGGTCAAGGAAGGTTAAAAGTTTCTGTCAGCTTTGCCATTGGATTTTTTTGATTACATTTGTGCATTGCACCAGTCCAGAACACTGAGGGGGATATGCACATGGCAATGCCCATTTATCCGCTCTCAGTCACCTTTGACCATACAAGATAAAACTTCTATAAACCTTTTATAACCTTAAAATATATATACTTTTTTTTTTTTTTTTTTTTTTTTTTTTTTTTTTTTTGGAGACAGAGTCTTGCTCTGTCATCCAGGCTGGAGTGCAGTGGTGTCATCTTGATTCACAGTAACATCTTCCTCCTGGTTTCAAGTGATTCTTGTGCCTTAGCCCCTTGAGTAGCCGGGATTACAGGCATGTGCCACCACACCTGACTAACTTTTTTGTATTTTAGTAGAGATGGAGTTTCACCATGTTGGCCACAAACTCCAGACCTCCAGTGATCCACCCGCCTTGGCCTCCCAAAGTGCTGGGATTACAGGCATGAGCCACTGTGCCTGGCCTCATTTTTTGTTAATAGATCTAAATGTATTTAGCTTTTCTATACCATATAAAAACATGATGCCAAAGTATATAAACTGAAACTTATGTTTAATGATTAATGTATCACTTTTTTTTTTTTTTTTTTTTTTTAGACAAGAGTCTCGCTCTGTTGCCCAGGCTGGAGTGCGGTGGTGCCATCTTGGCTCACTGCAACCTCTGCCTCCTGGGCTCAAGTGATTCTCCGCCTCAGCCTCCTGAGTAGCTGAGATCACAGGTATACACCACCATGCCCAGCTAATTTTTGTATTTTTAGTAGAGACGGGGTTTCACCATGTTGGTCAGGCTGGTCTCAAACTCCTGACCTCATGATCTGCCTGCCTCGGCCTCCCAAAGTGCTGAGATTATAGGCGTGAACCACTGCGCCCAACCCGATGTTTCAGTATTTTAACTTACTTAAAAACAAGTCACACATTTCATGAATATCCATTACTTAATCATAACAGGATTTGTTGCTTATCTATCACTTCCTTCCAAAGTTTCATTGGCCAGGCATGGTGGCTCATGCCTCTAATCCCAGCAATTTTGGAGGCCAAGGTTGGCAGATCACTTGAGTCCAGGAGTTCTAGACCAGCCTGAGCAACTTGGCAACACCCCATCTCTACAAAAAACACAAAAATTAGCTGACCATGGTGGCGCACACAGGTAGTCCCAGCTACTTGAGAGTCTGAGGTGGGAGGTTCACTTCAGCCCAGGGTATCGAGGCTGCAGTGAGCCATGATCGCACCACTGCACTCCAGCCTGGCTACAAAGCCAGACCCTGTCTCAAGAATAAATAAGAAAAAATCATAACAAGACTAAGATAATGATTGAAAAAGATTTTTCAAACCAATAAAAGTTCATTTTTTTGGCTAGGCGCAGGGACTCACATTTGTAATCCCAGCACTTTGGGAGGTTGAGGTGGGTGGATCATTTGAGGTCAGGAGTTCAAGAGCAGCCTGGCCAACATGGTGAAACCCTGTCTCTACTAAAAATACAAAAACTAGCCAGGCGAGGCTGAGGCAGGAGAATCACTTGAGCCCAGGAGGCAGAGGTTGCGGTGAGCTGAAATCACGCCACTGCACTCCAGTCTGGGCAACAGAGTGAAACCCTGTCTCAAAAAAAAAAAAAAAAAAAAAAAATTTATAACGTTTCATCCCAATTACATTCATTTAATTTATTCCTTCTTAACAGTTATACTTGTTCATTAAATCTAACCATCATCTCATGTGATTTCCTTGTTAATTATTTTTACAGCCTGCAAAGGTTATGTAGTTGCCACCTAAGTGAAAACGCTAAAATTAAATGTGTGGTTGTTTTGCTGATCTGAAGACACAGCTGCTTTCATTAAACCAATAATTCGCCATACATTTCCTCCCCTCACCCTTCTATAACTTGTCTCCATGACACCCCAGAAGTTCTAATTAAACTAGTCTTAATTTACCAAAGATTTATCCAAATCATGTGAAAGTAAAAAATCATAACAAGACTAACATGATTATTGAAAAAGATCTTTCAAACTAATGAGATATTTGAGTAAGTTTCTATATTCCTGAAAAAATAAGTGTTTTTTCTTTAAGCCAATTAATTTGAGCTTTTTCATATATATTGGCAATGAAATATCACATGCATATAACACATATAAACATAGACATACAAACAGAAGCACATCTTTTATCTTTTATAAGATTCTTTATTAACCAGTTTTCAAATAACGCCCTGTCTACCTTAGATGATCATCTAAAGTGATAACCCTCGTAGATCCTCCACTTAGTGATCGTCCACTTTAGACCCCCAGTCTCTTGATTATCTGTTCTGCTGCCCTAAGTAATTAGTAGCATAGGCAACCCTAACTTTGCACTTTCAAAGCCTATTAGATGAAACAAAGTAGAAAATTTGCATCTAAAAAGCACAGAACTTGTACCTAAACAGAATTATTTGCTGAGACAAAGAAAGGCATAGGTTAAAAACTGGTTCAGATAAAATTACCAGGAAAAGTATTTTAAACAAAGGTACCATTTGTTATGTAAACTGTAAGCCAAAGTCTTCCCCATCCTGAAATTTTCTAATGGTTTAGGTCCACCGAGGGAGTTGCCCTTACAAATGGAGGTTTTCTTTATAGATGTAGATTTCTTTCTTTTTTTAAAAGAGTTTCAGGCCCAGCACTTAGTTTTAGCAAAGAGTTTCAAAGTAACCAGCTAAATGTTAGGAAGTTGCATTTTGTCAACTGACTTAGTTTGATAGATTGTTTCTTTCCATTTTTTTTTTTTTTTTTTTTTTGAGGCAGAGTTTCCCTCTTTTGCCCAGGCTGAAGTGCAGTAGTGCTAGCTCAGCTTACTGCAACTTATGTCTCCCCGGTTCAAGTGATTCTCGTGCCTCAGCCTCATGAGTAGCTTGGATTACAGGTGCCTGCTACCATGCCTGGCTAATTTTTGTATTTTTAGTAGAGATGGGGTTTTGCCATGTTTTCCAGGCTGGTCTTGAACTCCCAACCTCAAGTGATCTGCCTGTCTTGGCCTCCCAAAGTGCTGGGATTACAGGCCTGAGCTAGATAGTTTCTTAATGAGATTACTGACTTCAGGGTGAAGCCTCTTAATGAATAGGGCAGTGAAAGCAGTTGCAGTTTTCAGGGCCTAATATTTAAATATGTGAAAAGCAGGCACAGCTGAAAGGCAGAGCATTTAGATTTTCAAAAATCGAGGATCCTGCTTTTACAGTGAGTCCCAGATCCCCAAGAAGAGGGAAATACCACCGAACCATTGTGAACTCTTTCTTCAGTTTTCCTCAATACAAGGACATTTCATAGAGGCTAGTGGGCTGCATCAGTCCACTCTGCAATCAGCCCATCTCCCAGAGGAGTTTTCAAGTGTTCAAAGCACCCCTTTTTAATCTAAACAGGCAAAGAAACAAGTTGCCTCCCGCAGTAATGACCATTCACTGTGACAGCTGTCAGCCACTTCCAAAACTGCAGCTTTTGCCAGTGACTTGCCAGCCATCGCACGTGCAAATGTCAAGTTCTCCCCCACAATACAAAGTAATACCTTATACTCCAAAAGCCAGAGAGATACAGAAACTCCAAGCAAAATAGAGCAGAGCTTTAGACCTGAGAGAAGCCTATTCATGACTCAGATTCTGTGAGAAAAACTGAAGACTCCAAAAAAGGGTGGGCATGGCCCCTTTTTCCATATCCTCAAGGGGTCCTAGGAGTGCCAGAATCTCCTTTTGTGTTACCAAAGATGGCAAAATGGAGAAGGAGCAGAAGCGGAAGGAAATGGAAGAATAAGTATTAGAGGGACCAGTTTGAGAGATTTTCAGCTTTTTTTTTTTTTTTTTTTTTTTTTGAGACAGTCTCACTGTCATCCAGACAGGAGTGCAATGGTGCAGTCTCGGCTCAGTTCAACCTCTGCCTCCCGGGTTCAAGCAATTCTCCTGCCTCAGCCTCCTAAATAGCTGGGACTACAGGCACATGCCACCGTGCCCAGATAATTTTTTTTTTTTTTTTTTTTTTTTTTTTTTTTTTTTTTTGAGACAGAGTCTCACTCCCTCACCAGGCGCCAGGCTGGAGTGCAGTGGCACGACCTCTGCTCACTGCAACCTCCGCCTCCCGGGTTCAAGCAATTCTCCTGCCTCAGCCTCCCCAGTAGCTGGGACTACAGGCGCGGACCACCACGCCCAGCTAATTTTTTTGTATTTTTAGTAGACGGGGTTTTACCGTGTTAGACAGGATGGTCTCGATCTCCTGACCTCATGATCCGCCCGCCTCAGCCTACCAAAGTGCTGGGATTACAGTTGTGAGCCACTGCACCCAGCCAGATTTTCAGCTTTCTAAAAGGCCAATGAAATTTGCATTCTTCTCAACCAAAATCATGCCAATAAGTTTGGAAGCAAACATTGGGCTCAAACACTTTTTAAAAGGGGTTTCAGTTGAATGAAAAATATTATCAGAAATAGGATTGAAAAGAGAAAAAGCAGAAAGGCCTTTTTTATTTTTCAAAAAGAAAAAAATTACAGCCTGAATATCAGCCTTTAATTAAGCTGACTCTGACCACAGAGCTCTTAAAAAAAAAATTTCATAATTCTTATGATCAGAGTTCAGCCAGAACAAACAGAAAGATCTCCTGTTTAATTTGTCTGGTTCTAAAGCCAGCTCTTTTCCAATTGTGCAGAAAATTGAATTACTTTAGGCATTTCAAAGGACCCCCATATTGGCCATTGCAATCTGGGATCATCTCAAGTCATATGGGCCAATGTGTGCAAATACTTATAAGACAAAAAGCAGGCCTTGCACATAAAACCAGCTGGTGTTTCGGAGGGAGGCTGCCTCCTTAGGGAGTCCTCAGACCCAGATGATTTGTTACCCATAATTTAGAGACCTGAATCATTCATGACTCTGGGCAGTGTTTTGGGCCTAAATGTGCCACTTGTGAGTATATCACTTCAGTGTGTCACCACTGAGTCAGGTCTCCTCTCTTATATGTCTCAGAAACTCTGAGTCCCCTGAGGGTCACAGAGAGCTTGCAAATGCAAGATGACCATCCTTTATGCACACTTACTGGCAGAGTGAGAGGGTACAGGTGTTCTGGCAAAGGAAACCCTGTAAGGCCACTGAATGTTAGGACAAAGTCCTGGCACCTTGCCAAGTCTCTGATTATTTAAAGTGCCCTAATGGGTCAGAGGGAGCGAGTGCCTTTAATCTTTGGAGGGAAGTATTCACTCTCATAAGTTAGGAAAAGGGACTCCAAGAGAGGTTGGTCTGGGGTAAAACAAGCACAATTTCCACAATGAAAGGTCACAATGCAACAAGATTTTGGCTGAAATTCAAAGCACATTGGTGACTTAAGACCCATGTGTTGGCAGACAAAAATCCTGATCCCCTGACTTAGGAAAGTCAGAGATAGAGACCCTTGTTCCAAGAAAGTCAAAAGAGAAACAGGCCAAATAAAATCTAGATCAACCTCAACCAAAGAAAGAGGTCCAGACCTGGGAGAACTCACCTGCAACACTGATGTGACTTCTGAAGACAGAGAACACAGTGAGTTCATGTTGGTACCAAGTGCCGCTTTCAGAGAGAAACGCTGGGCAGTGGTGGAGTCGGGGGAGAAAATCTGAATTCTGCTGACTATACCAGATATGTCGACCCAAAGTAAAAAACTGAAGCTAAATTAATATAAGTATAGAGTTTCTTTGGGCCAAGTTTGAGGACTACAACCCGGGAGTGTATATTCAGGGCAACTTAAATTGATACTCCCAGGTTGCAGTCCTCAAATTTGGCTCAAATAAACTCTCTACTGACATCAATTTTGCCTTCATTTTTCTTTGGGTTGACATAAGTGTAATGTTCACTCAGTCAACAGTTCGTTTCTATCACAGGCACTTTTAATTAACTATGCTATATGGGTCATGTAATGAAAAATCCTCAAGAAGTTAAAATCTTTCATAATCAAACTTCTGGGAGATTGGATGCAAAATGCATTCTTTTGATGGAGTCTGGTCTCCTTTTTGGTGTTCCAAGAGCTGACTGGCTTTTCCTTTTAGCAGGGTAGTGGTTGCAGGATACAGATCCTGAGTTGTGGGCGTCCACATTACTGGGCATTTCGGCCCTTTCAAGTCACCCTGTGACTCTCTTGGTCTCCCATAGAAGACAGATGTTTAAAGATCTTTCTCTAGCATAACTGCAGGCAGGGCCGGCCTTGCCCAGCACTCAGTATATTTAGTTGTAGGATGCCACACCGTGGTTAATACCATGTATTGTTTTTGTGGCTCCTAGACAGCAGAGAGATTATAACCTACTTTTGCAAGTGATAAAATGGAGCCTCACCAGCTAAGTAAGATAGACCTATAAACTAGCAAAACCAGGTGTTTACTTCTGCTATGGTTAGAATGTGTCCTCAAAGTTGATGTATTGGAGAGCTGGGCAAAGCGGCTCATGCCTGTAATCCTAGCACTTTGAGAGGCCAGGATTGCTTAAGCCCAGGAGTTAGAGATCAGCCTGGCCAACATAGTGAGACCCTGTCTCTATTAAAAAACATAAAAATTAGCTGGCTGTGGTAATGTGCACCTGTAGTCCCAGCTGCTCTGGAGGCTGAGGTAGAAGGATCACTTGAGCCTGGGTGGTTGAGGTTGCAATGAACTGTGATCAGGCCACTGCACTCCAGAGTGGGCAACAGAGAGAAACTCTTATCTCAAAAAGTTCATTTATTGAAAGTTAATTCCCAGTGCAATAGTGTTGAGAGATGGGACTTTGAAGATGTGACTATGTCAGGAGGGCTCTGCCATTATAAATAGATAGGCACTGTCATCTCAGGAGTGGGTTAATTATCTCTGGAGTGGGTTTCTGATAAAAACATGAATTTGCCCTCCATGACCACACCCATATTCTCTTGCTATTCTGCCTTCTGCTATGGGATGATGAAGCAAAGAAATCCCCTGCCAGATGCTAGCTCCTTGGCTTTTCTAGTCTCCAGAACTGCAAGAAATAAATCTCCATTCCTTGTAAATTGCCCCGTCTCAGGTATTCTGTTATAGCAACATAAAATATACTAAGATTCCCAGAGCACTGGGATTTTTTAGTTTCAGATATTTAAAACTGACTGGACTGTTGATATGGTTCCTTTGGCTAGTTCAGGGACTTGTTGCTTTTAAACTACATGTTATTAATTCCAGAGTAATACTTCACTTAATTTAAGCTGTTTAATCAAATAGTACCAAAGGCTTTTTTTTTTCTTGCCCTAAGTGAACTCACAATAAAAGGTAATTTAAAAAATAATGGTTTGAGACCCTAGTCACCCTATATATTCTCATCACCCCTCTCCCCTATCAAGCCTTCCGTGAGGAAACTCTTAGTTATTCCTTTTTTTTTTTTTTTTTTTTTTGATACAGAGTTTCACTCTTGTTGCCCAGGCTGGAGTGCAATGGCGCAATCTTGGCTCACTGCAACCTCTGCCTCCCAAGTTCAAATTATTCTCCTGCCTCAGCCTCCTGAGCAGCTGGATTACAGGCATGCACCACCACGACTGGCTAATTTTGTATTTTTAGTAGCAACGGGGTTTCTCCATGTTGGTCAGGCTGGTCTCAAACTCCTGACCTCAGGTGATCCGCCCACCTTGGCCTCCCAAAGTGCTGGAATAAAAAGTGTATTTTTTTTTTAAGACGGAGTTTCACTCTTGTTGCCCAGGCTGAAGTGCAATGGCACGATCTTGGCTCACTGCAACCTCCACTTCCCAGGTGCAAGCAATTCTCCTGCCTCGGCCTCCCAAGTAGCTGGGATTCTAGGCCTGTGCCACCACACCCAGATAATTTTTGTAATTTTAGTAGAGATGGGGTTTCATCATGATCAAGCTGGATGGTCTTGAACTCCTGACCTCAGGTGATCCACCCACCTTGGACTCCCAAAGTGCTGAGATTACAGGTGTAAGCCACAGCACCCAGACAAAAAATGTATATATATATATACATATCAACATATCTACATATATATATATATTTTTTTCTTTTAGACGGAGTCTCCTCTGTCACCCAGGCTGGAATGCAGTGGCATGATCTCGGCTCACTGCAACCTCTGCCTCCCAGGTTCAAGCGATTCTGCTGTCTCAGCCTCCCAAGTTGCTTAGACTACAGGCACGCAACACCATGCCCAGCTAATTTTTGTATTTTTAGTGGAGACAGAGTTTCACCATGTTGGCCAAGGTGGTCTTGACTGCCCACCTTGGCTTCCCAACGTGCTAGGATTATAGGTGTGAGCCACCACATCTGGTCCAAAAAAGTGTATTTTTTAATAGCAAAAACACAAAGGGATTTAGAAAGGGAAGGTGAGAGCCCTCAGGAGTGGAAAACAAGGGACTTCCCATGACAAAATCAGCCTCTGTCATAATACAGCCCTTCCTCCACCCATTGCTACAGATCATCAGATCATGGGACTATCTCCTATGGCTACATGGAAGAGGAAGGTGAGGTCTCCTGTCCCTATTCAGTTCCAAAGACCCCTAAAGTAAACCCTCAGTTACCAGGATGCCTTCAGAGGTCAATAAAAACATTCAAACATGCAACTCACATGGAAAAGTGGAAAAGGAAAATCAAAACAAGAGAAAATTCCCAGATTCTCCAACTAGACAGTTTGGATGGATACCTGAGCTCAGGAATGACTATAATAAGCTCTCCTTTGGAGGTCTCAACATCATGATGCAAATTTAACTCCAACCCTAGGCTAAAAAGAAAACTTTCTTGGCCGGGCACAGTGGCTCACGCCTATAATCCCAGCACTTTGGGAGGCCAAGGCAGGCAGATCATGAGGTCAGGAGATTGGAGCATGCTAGCATGCTGGCTAACACGGTGAAACCCCATCTCTACTAAAAATACAAAAAATTAGCTGGGTGTGGTGGCACATGCCTGTATTCCCAGCTACTCGGGAGGCTGGGGCAGGAGAATCGCTTGAACCCAGGAGGCAGAGGTTGCAGTGAGCCGAGATCGTGCCACTGCACTCCAGCCTGGTGACAGAGCAAAACTCTGTCTCAAAAAAAAAGCTTCCTGAGGGCCAGGTGCAATGGGCTCACACCTGGAATCCCAACACTTTAAGAGATAGAGGCAAGAAGATTGCTTGAAGCCGGGAGTCCGAGACCAGCCTCAGCAACAAAACAAGACCCCGTATCTACAAATAATATGCCTGTTGTCCTAGCTACTGGGGAGACTGAAGCAGGGATATCTCTTGAGCCCAGAAGCTCAGGACTGCAGCGTGCCACGATACCTCTACTGCACTCCAGTGTGGGCAACAGAGTGAGCCCCTGTTCCTAGAAAGTAAAATAAGATAAAAATAAAATAAATAGGAACTTCCTACCAAATTACCTATATTTTCTTTTTTGATCTTAAGGTCATTTTATATATGAATGTTGAGCCCCAGTGATGTGAAATATCCTGCCCAAGTTACTTGCAGTAAGACAGAGGCAGAACCTACCTTCAGAATCCACATCAATTTTTTTCTTTTATCCATTATAAAATGCTATACTGTTCTTTTTTTTTTTTTTTTTGAGACAGGGCACAATCACAGCTCTCTGCAGCCTTGACCTCCAGGGCTTAAGTGATCCTCCTGCCTCAGCCTCCTGAGTAGCTGGCACTACAGGTGCACACCACTATGTCAGGCTAATTTTTAAAAATTTTCTGTAGCATTTTTTGTTGTTGTTGTTGTTTTTGTAGAGACAGGGTTTCATTCTATTGCCCAGACTATTTTAAATCCAATAATTGCTTTTGTCCCCTTTAATCTTGACCCTAATCCCAGTCCTAACCCATAGTGGGCTCCTTTAATCTAGCCCCAACCCAGTGAAAATGGCTTGTTTTGCTTTCTGCACCTCCTTGCTCCCTCCTCCCATCTTCTCACCCAGAAATCTCCCATGCTTCCTTCTTGAAAACAGCAATCCTGGGCAGGCAGGCAGGGCTAGATTCAGTCCCAGCCTGAAGGGTCTCGGAGACAGCCTGGCTCTTTTCTGCATCATTGTAGAAATGATCCTTACCAGGAGGACTTTGGAGTTCATGTCAAGCAGGCCATTGACCCTCTCCCACTGGATTCCTTGCAAAAGCAGCCTCTTGACCACAGAGGAGGACAGCACGTTATCCGTGCCCTTGGTCCAAGAGCCTGAGATCCTGAGATGAAGACGTCAAGAGAGACCATGATGGATAATTTGTGGTGGACGGGAATCAGTAAACTGGGACAACAGCAGCAGCTGAGTCCAAGGGTCAGTGTCTGGGAGTAATTTAGGAACGTTTGGTGCTGACAGCTGTGTCTGGGACTTGAACGTCATGGCCAAACCAGCTCCTGGGCTCCTCAGCTGCTTCAGGCTAATGAACCTCTGGCCCAGGACACAAAAGGCAGCTGTGGTGTGGCTGAAGTCAGGGCCCCTGGAGGCCCAGGCTCGGCCTTGCTGCTTCCTTAGTAGTGTGACCTTAGACAAGTCACTTAGGAAAAGAGGAAAGAAAACTAGCGTTTAGTGAGTGCACTGCCCTTTCTCACTGGTGAGAAGGGGAATGTTCCTGTTTTACGTGAGAAGTCCTGAAGGTAAATGAGTCATGCAAGCTCTGTAAGTGGGAAGGAGGAAGACAGAATTAGAACCCAGAGCTTCTGAATTCAAATCCCGGGCTGTTGGCCCCGAGCTTTAGCGTTTCTGTAAAATGGTGATAGTAATAAACTCACCCCGCACAGGAAGTCCCACATTGAAGGTTCTAAACCCTTTCCTCCTTTCTCCCAACCTTGGTCCTGAAGAGCTGCGGCACCTCCTTCTCAGGAATGTAGTCATCGTATTTTGCCTCCCCGCAACAGGTTTGCGGGGTCTGGGCCCCAGGAGGTGTCTTGAAGGGAGGGTATCTGGACTTCGGTTTTCCCTCTACCCCACTCCCCAGACCTTTTCCCGACTCTGGAGGGCCGACTCCCGCTTCTCCCTGCTTGTGACTGGCGGGCTGACATCAGCCGGTGTTCCCAGGGATAGGATAAGGAACCCTGAGCTGCCGGGCCCAGCTCCAGGAGATCCTTCCCCCACAGCCCAGGGCAGACCCTTCGGTTCAGTGGCGTCGAGAGGCCGCTGGAGCTCCCAGCCCCTGCCTCTTCTCCGGGCCTGAGAGAGCAGCTCGCCGACGCCTCCCCGAGCCCCGAAAGAGAGGGGGCGACTCCAGTCCGGGAGCGGCTCCTTGGAGACCCTGGAGAGTCCTGCGCGCCACGCGGCCGAGCCCCCGAAATAGATCCCGGTTCCGGGGTTCCGGGAGCTGTCCAGCCCCGCGGGGTGAGCTGCGAGAGAGGGTGGGCCAACGCCGGCAAGGCGGAGGGAGCCGCGGGCGCCAGGCGCGGGTGCGGCGGCGACTCCCCCTCCAGCCACGGGCCCCGGGCGTCGCCCCCGCCCCCCACGTGGCCGCCGCCGTCCCAGCCCCTCCGAGGAAGCGGCGCGGCTTCCTGCGGCTCGGGCCGGGGATATAGGCGCCCCCACACCCGGGCCAGGCTCAGCACCGCCGCAGCTTCTCGCTTCCTTGCTGCACGATGGCCTCGCTCCGAGCGGAGCGCACCGGCGACCCCCGGCTCCCTACGACCCGCGCTGGGCGGCCGGCAGCGCTCCGCCTCCTCCTCCTGCTGGGCGGTGAGCGCAGCGCCCCGAGGCCCGGGCGGGAGGCGCGGGAGGCCCCGGAGGGGAGGTGGGAGAGGGGCTGGATGGGCGAGGCTGGAACGGGTCCCGGGGTTCGGGTGCTGACCGACGGACGGAGCAGCACTGGCCTTCGGACGGTCCCTGACCTCACCTCGGGGTGGGCATAGCTCGAGCTGCTTCCCACCGGGGAAAGCTGGAGTGCCGGTCCTGGCCCCGCGGAGAGGGCTTGGGAGGCCGGGAGCAGGCCAGAGGGGAGGGGGCTTTGGGCCTGGGTGTGAGTGACAAGGAACTGGTGCCAGCCCCTCCCTCCTCAGCAGAGATGTCTGTGGGGTCTAGATTATTCCTCTTTTTCTTCCATGGTAGCCCTGCTTTCATAGGGTCTCAGGCCTCCAATCCCCCCTCGCAGACCCCACTTCTGGGGTCCCCGCTATGCCACCCTCCTCTCCTGTTTCTCCCCACAGCTGTCCTGAAGCCCCAGGAGACCCTGGCTCAGCCTCTTCCCACCACAAGCACACCGGGGTCAGAAGGTGGGTACCCAGGGTGTGGAAGGGTGGCCGAGGGCAAGGACGAGAACAAATTCAGTGGGGAGAGTCCCTTTCCCACGAGGCCCGCACACCCCAACTGATGGCCCACTCAACTCCCCTCTGTTCTCTCTTGGGGTTCCTTGCGGTCTTTCTCCCTGTCTTCCCACAAAGTCCCTGCACAGCTCTGAACTGGCCCACCTCACAGGTGGGTGAGAAGACCCCAGGAGAAGGTGTATGTGGAAGTTCTTATCAGGCTGGGATGGAAAGTGCTTAGCACAGGGAAGTCGTTACAGGATTCCTGAGCTGGGACTCTGTCCTCAGCCAGAACTTCTTGCTAGGGAAACTTTCTGAAGGGTTCCCTCGTTTGAAGGCAAGAGGTTCACCTTGGAAGCACCTGGGCAGGAGGGTTTGGAGGGAGGGGCAGGGCTGTGGTCATTGTGCAGCATCTGTACCTACAGTGAAGACGGTGGAGAACTATGAGGCAGCTGTTCAACTTTGCTGGAATTATTATAAGGATCAAATGGATTCTATCGAAAAGGATTGGTGCGACTGGGCCATGATTAGCAGGTAGGGGCAGTGCTGGAAGGTGGCTCAGGCCCGAGGTTGGGCCTGCTCATTGCAGGTAGACCTTGAGTGAGTGTGGGGCACTCCTCTCTCTGGGCCCACCCCCTCACTCACTCAAGTCCTCTTCTGCCCCCAGGCCTTATAGCACCCTGCGAGATTGCTTGGAGCACTTTGCGGAGGAGTTTGACCTGGGCTTCCCCAATCCCTTGGCAGAGAGGATCATCTTTGAGACTCACCAGATCCACTTTGCCAACTGCTCCCTGGTGCAGCCCACTTTCTCAGACCCCCCGGAGGATGTACTCCTAGCCATGATCATAGCCCCTATCTGCCTCATCCCCTTCCTCATCACTCTTGTAGTATGGAGGAGTAAAGACAGTGAGGCCCAGGCTTAGGGGGCCACAAACTTCTCAACAACCATCTGACTCCACTTCCCCACCCCCACCAGGCCTCCCTCCTCCCCTCCCTACTCCCTTCTCTCACTCCCACCACAGATCCCTAGATTGCTGGAAGTGGAAGCCGGGTGGGGTCATGGCACAAGTTCTGTAATCTTCAAAATAAAACTTTTTTTTTGTACAATGTCCTTCTCCCCATTTCAGTGGGACCTGTGTCGTTCCCTGCCACTCCCACAGGCTCTCAGCTCTGGGTAGCAGAAGCGGAAAAATCTGGATGGCCCAATGTTCTGTTCATTTCACCTGCCCCCCTGCTCCCGACCTCCATGAAGGTCACACCCCTATATTCTTTCCTCCCAGGCAGGCCTTTCCTGCCCTTATCCAAAGTCGGCTCCAGGAAACAAGCAGGAAGAGACTCCCTTCCGGTCTGGACAGCAGCTGGGGGCCTGCGACTGGGGAGGTGTGGGGGAAGGGGCAAGGGAGGAATCTCTGCTTGTGACTCCTGCAAGAGGGGCAGGAGGCTGCCCAAGAGGCCCTGACTGTTTCCTTCTTCATGCCTCAGTTTACTCCCAAGGCCTGGGAAGAGGAACCCTGACTGAGCAACAGGAATCCATTCCTAAGGACCTCACAATTGAGGGCAAAAGCAGTGGGGGCTTCCTCTACTAGGTTCACCACTCCCCTCTGTGTCCTCAGCCCTCATCCTACGTTGTCCTGGACTGGGTGTGGCCTACAGCCCAGCAACACACTGCCCCCTGGTGTCCACTAAAGCCAGCAACCAGAGATGTGTGTGATCTAGAAGAAGCTCAAGGCTGAGGAGCACTGGACCCCCCGGGTCAGAAAACTGCCATCTCCACAGCAACCACTAGTTTCTTGTTTTTGTTTTTGTTTTTTTGAAACAAGGTCTCGCTCTGTTACCCAGGCTGGAGTGCAGTGGCACAAACATGGCTCACTGCCCTCGACCTCCTGGGCTCAAAGATCCTCCCACCTCCGACTTCCAAGTAGCTGGGACCACAGGCGTGTGCCACCATGCTAGGCTAATTTTTTTTTTTTTAAGTTTTTTTTGTGCCGGGCGCGGTGGCACGTGCCTGTAGTCCCAGCTACTCCAGAGGCTGAGGTGGGAGGATCGCTTGAGCCCAGGAGTTCTGGGCTGTAGTGCGCTATGCCGAGCGGGTGTCCTCACTAAGTTCAGCATCAATATGGTGACCTCCCAGTAGCAGGGGACCACCAGGTTGCCTAAGGAGGGGTGAACCAGCCCAGGTCAGAAACGGAGCAGGTCAAAACTCCCGTCCTGATCAGTAGTGGGATCACGCCTGTGAATAGCCACTGCACTCCAACCTGGGCGACAAAGCGAGATCCTGTCTCTTATTTTTTTTTTTTTAAAAAAGGATTTTTTGTACAGATGGGGTCTCACTGTGTTGTCCAGGGTGATCTTGAACAGCTGGCCTCAAGTGATCCTCCCCAGTCAGTCTCCCAAAGTGCTGGGATTACAGGCATGAGCCCGCTGCACCTGAACAAACACTAGTTCTTAGCTGGACCCTTCTATCAGCTTCTTGAGACAAACAATACTCTCTTAAGATAACTTCCTAGCCAGGTGCGGTGACTCACACCTGTAATTTCAGCACTTTGGGAGGCTGAGGCAGGTGGATCACAAGATCAGGAGTTCAAGACCAGCCTGATCAACATGGTGAAACCCTGTCTCTGCTAAAAATACAAAAATTAGCTGGGCGTGGTGGTGCACGCCTGTAATCCCAGCTTCTCAGGAGGCTGAGACAGGAGTTGCTTGAACCCAGGAGGCAGAAGTTGTGGTGGCCAAGATCATGCCATTGCACTCCAGTCTGGTCGACAGAGCGAGACTCCTTCTCAGAAAAAAAAAAAAGATACCTGCATACTTTCTAGGGTCATCCCTCTCTACAACTCACCATTGTTGTATATGATCATACCTATATGTTCCCTGGATAATGAGGCCCAGTTCTCACCTGGTAACCTACACCTCCAGCTCTCCCTCGGACACAACTGCCAGGTCTCCAAAAACATCTACAAAACAACTTTATCCTCCATGGATATACCTGTTTACTCCTTGTGGCACCCTGATCCTCTTTAGGGACTTTCCTTGTGTTGAAATATCTGCCACCTAGAGTACACACATGTCCATTTCTTGGGGTATCCCTGCCTGTATGCTTCCTGGAACATGCCTAATCATTCTCTGAGACACACTTCTCTCGGGCACATCTGTTTTTCAAGCCACACATATGTTCCCTAAAAATATTTTGAGTTGGCTGGGCGCAGTGTCTCAGTCCTGTAATCCCAGCACTTTGGGAGACTGAGGCAGGTGGATCACCTGAAGTCCGGAGTCTGAGACCAGCCTGACCAATATCATAAAACCCGGTGTCTAATAAAAATACAAAAATTAGCTGGGCATGGGGGCGTGTGCCTGTAGTCCCAGCTACTCAGGAGGCTGAAACAGGAGAATCGCTTGAACTCAGGAGGTGGAGGTTGCAGTGAGTTGAGATTGCGTCACTGCACTCTAGCCTGGGCGACAGAGTGTGACTCAGTCTCAAAAAAAAAAAAAATTGAGTTTTCACCTGAAATACAGGTTTGCTTTATTTCCATGAAGGAATCTGTCTTCCTAAATATATATATCTACTCCCTTTGTGGCATGTATTTGCCTTCATGCATTTTATTAATACATCAAGAACCTGCTGGTAGAAGACAGTGTGTGTGGTGTATTATGTTGGAAAGATAGGTTAGAGAGTCTGGTTTTCTGCCCTCAGTGGCTTTCATCTAGTGAGGAAGTTGACATGTGTACAAACTAACAAACAAAAAAAAGAAGTGTGTGATGAGAATCATGCTAGGGATACAAACCAAATGTTAACTGAGTGCGAAGGAAGAAGGGATCACATCTGGCTGAGAAGATCCCAGGAGGTGTGATGACAGGAGGGTGACTGCAGAGTTGGTAGATGACTAGGCCTTAGCCTAGGGGAGAGAGTAGAAAGGGTGGTAAATTACGAAATTATTGCAGTAATCCAGGCTGAGAAAATGAGGACATGGAGAAAAGGAGTGTTGAATGGGGAAATGGAAAATAACTATAAAGCAGAGGTTATGATTAAAAACGGGAGGGAAGGGCCAGGTGTGGTGGCTCATACTTGTAATCCCAGCACTTTGGGAGGCTGAGGTGGGAGAATCACTTGAGGCCAGGAATTTAAGACTGGTCAGGGTAACATAATGAGACCACGTCTCTACAAAAAACAGGCCGGGCTCGGTGGCTCATGCCTGTAATCCCAGAACTTTGGGAGGTCGAGGTGGGTGGATCACTTGAGGTCGGGAGTTCAAGACCAGCCTGACCAACATGGAGAAACCCTGTCTCTACTAAAAAAAAAATAAAAAGTAAAATTAGCCGGGCATGGTGGCGCATGCCTGTAATCCCAGCTATACGGGAGGTTGAGGCAGGACAATTGCTTGAATTTGGGAGGCGGAGATTGCAGTGAGCTGAGATCGCCCCATTGCACTCCATCCTGTGCAACAAGAGCGAAACTCCATCTCAAAAAAAAAAACAAATAAATAAAAGAAAATACCAACAGACCCTTGATGTATATCATGTATATAAAATGCAGGAAGGCAAACACATGCCACGAAAGGAGTAGATACACCTTTAGGGAAGACAGACACATTCATGGAAATAAAGCAAACTTGTATTTCAGGTGAAAACTCAGAATATTTTTAGGGAATATTTTCCACTTCCCTATTCAACACTCCTTTGCTCCATGTCCTCATTTTCTGAAGCCTCGATTATCACAATAATTTTCTAATTCATCCCCCTTCCTTCTCTCTCCCCTAGCGAGGAAATTAGCAGGACTTGGACAAAACAGGAGGGAGAGGCCAGGGCTGAGGGAGAGGAGAGGTTAGCAGGTGACTCAGGCTTTGGACTTGAGTTACTAGGACAATGATGGCAATAATAATAGAAAAGAGCCATTGAGGAGGAGGAACCATCCTGAAGAAAAGAATGTACAATTATAAGGTAACAGTAGAACAAGTTGTTATGTTCCGCAGAGAGTTAGAAATGGGGGTGATGGGAGTGGAAAGAGGTTGGGTCTGGTAATATAGGTGTGGGAGTCTTCTGCACAGAAGTGCACCATAAAGCCATTAGATGGATGAGAACTCTAAGACAGAATGGTTCATTGAAAAGAGGAAGGCTGGCTGGGCGTGGTGACTCATGCCTGTAATCCCAGCACTTTGGGAGGCCGAGGCCGGTGTATCACAAGGCCGGTGTATCACAAGGTCAGGAGTTCAAGACCAGCCTGGCCAACATGGTAGAACCCTGTCTCTACTAAAAATACAAAAATTAAGTGAGCATGGTGGCACACACCTGTAATCCCCGCTACTTGGGAGGCCGAGGCAGGAGAATAGTTTGAACCCGGGAGGCGGAGGTTGCAGTGAGTGGAGATCGAGCAACTGCACTCCAGCCTGGCGACAGAGCAAGACTCCATCTCAAAATAAATAAATAAATAAACAAACAAACAAATAAAAATAATTAAAGAAAGAAAGAATGAGAAAAGGGCCGGGTGCAGTGGTTCATGCTTATAATCCCAGCACTAGGAGGCTGAGGCAGGAGGATTGCTTGAGTTTAGGAGTTTGAACCAGCCTGAGCAACATGGCAAAAACCTATCTCTACAAAAATTTTAAAAATTAGCCAGGCATGGTGGTGTGTGCCTGTAGTCCCAGCTACTCAAAAGGCTGAGGTCAAAGGATTGCTTGAGCCTGGGAGGTTGAGGCTACAGTGAACCAAAATCGCACCACTGCACTCTCCAGCCTGGGCAAGAGAGTAAGATCCTGTCTCAAAACACAAACAAATAAATAAATAATGAGAAAAGAGAGAGGGACAGAGGGAAGATCAAAGATGTAACAGCAGAACAAGAATAAAGGATTGTCAAAAGCTGAGAGTGGTGGCTCATGCCTGTAATCCCAGCACTTCAGAAGGTTGAGGCAGGTGGAACACCTGAGGTCAGGAGTTCAAGACCAGCCTGGCCAGCATGATGAAACCCCATCTCTACTAAAAAAATATAAAAATTAGCCAGGCATGGTGGCAGGCACCTGTAATCCCAGCTACTTGGGAGGCTGAGACAGGGAGAATTGCTTGAACCCAGGAGGCAGAGGTTGCAGTGAGCCGAGATTGCACCACTGCACTCCAGCCTGGGCTACAGAGCAAGACTCATAAAGGCAAAGGAAATGGTGAGCTTTGAGAAGGTATTATCAACCAAATGGTTCATTCATTCATTCATTTAACAAATATTTGTTGGTCATTCTGTAGAGCAAGTACAGTGCACAGTGTTTTTATCTTTTTGTTTGTTTTTGTTCCAAAGCAATTTTTTAAAAAAATGTCTTTGTATTTTTGAGATGGAGTCTTGCTCTGTCGCCCAGATTGGAGTGCAGTGGCGCTATCTCAGCTCACTGCAACCTCAGCCTCCTGAGCTCCAGCAATTCTCCCGCCTGAACCTCCCAAGTAGCTGAGATTCCAGGCGCGCACCATGATGCCCAGCTAATTTTTGGTATTTTTAGCAGAGATGAGGTTTCACCATGTTGGCCAGGCTGATCTTGAACTCCTGACCTCAAGTGATCCACCCACCTGGGCCTCCCAAAGTGCTGGGATTACAGGCGTGAGCCACTGCAGCCGGCCTTTTATTTCTTCTTTTTTTCTTTCTTTTACCCGTAGACTAAGGCCATAGAAACCGTGCACATGAAGGATAGATTTGGGTGAGGGAAAAGCTGGAAATCAGACAGAAAATTGAGATGGCAGGGTCAAGGGTTGTATTTTTTATTATTGTTATTATTATTTGATACAGAGTCTCGTTCTGTCTCCCAGGCTGGAGTGCAATGGTGGGATCTAGGCTCACTGCAACCTCCACCTCCAGGGTTCAAGCAATTCTTGTGCCTCAGCCTCTTGTATAGCTGGGTTTACAGGAGTGTGCAGCACCACGCCCAGCTAATTTTTGTATTTTTAATAAAGACAGTGTTTCACCATGTTGCCCAGGCTGCTCTGAAACTCCTGACCTCAATTGATCCGCCCGCCTCAGTTTTCCAAAGTGCTGGGATTATAGGTGTGAGCCACCACACTCAGCCCATACTTTTTTTTTTTTATTTAAGAGAAAGGATCTCCCTTGTCATCTAGGCTGGAGTGCGGTGCTTCGAACATACCTCACTGCAGCCTCAAACTCCTGGCCTCAAGCAGTCCTCCTGTCTCAGCCTCCCAAAGTGTTGGGACTACAGGCCTGTGTAACCATGCCTGGCTAATTTTTAAAATTTTTTGTAGAGGCCGGGCACGGTGGCTCACACCTATAATCCCAGCACATTGGGAAGCCAAGGCTGGCAAATCACAAGGTCAGGAGTTCGAGACCATCCTGGCTAACACGGTGAAACCCCATGTCTACTAAAAACACACAAAAAATTAGCCGGGCGTGGAGGCACGAGCCTGTAGTCCCAGCTACTCAGAAGGCCAAGGCAGGAGAATCACTTGAACCTGGGAGGCAGAGGCTGTGGTGAGCTGAGATCGCGCCACTGCATTCCAGCCTGCGTGACAGAGTGATACTTCGTCTCAAAAAAAAAAAATTTCCTTTTTTAGAGATGGAGTCTTGCTATGATGCCAAGAGGCGTAAACATTTTTAATTAAGGAAGACCTGCACATGTTTATAGTATAAAGGAGAGGAACCAAGGGCAAGGGAGAGAGGGAAGATGATAGAGAAGTCCTGGAGGAAGTTGAAAAAAACAGGCAAGAACTTATACCAAAGGGTGCAACACTTCTTCTTCTGAGTCCAAAAGGAAGGAGTAGGCGGGGCGCTGTGGCTCGGAGTGAAAAAAAAAGAGGTGGGGGATATGGAGCGACAATCATTGATTTGGGAACTGACCAGTAGGTAGGAAGGTAAAGGGACAGAACTGAGTAGTTTTGGCTGAGTAATCAGTCAGATAAAACCAAAAGGGGTCCTAGGTCTTGAGACGAGAAAGGTGAGGTCATGACAGATATGAGACAGGTGACTGTGGTCAAAGACTGAAGCTCTGAATTGTGGAAGTAGAGCTGTGTCTAGTGATACAAGCTACAAAGTGTGCTCCCATGGGTGCTGCAGGAGCCTGAGGAATGGTGGAGTCAAAGGAAATTGGAGGGCCAGTTGGTCACCTGTTATCCCTTTGGGAGGCTGAGGTCTGGAGATCACTTGAGCCCAGGAGTTTGAGACCAACCTGGGCCAACAAAGTGAGTGCCCATCTCTAGAAAATATTCGCCAGGTTGCTGGGAGCAGTAGCTCACGCCTGCAGTCCCCCAGTACTCTGGGAGGCTGAGGCAGAAGTATCACTTGAGACCAGGAGTTCAAGACCAGCCTGGGCAACCCATGAGACCCCCATCTGTACCAAAACAGCAACAACAACAAAATTTATTTAATAGCTGGGTGCAGTAGTGTGCACCTGTAGTCCCAGCTATTAAGGAGACTGAAGCCGGACGATCTCTAGAGCTTGGGAGGTAGAGGCTGCAGTGAGCTTTGATTGTGCCACTGCACTCCAACCTGGGCAACAAAGGGAGACCTTGTCTCAAAGACGAATAAATAAATAAATAAATAAATAAATAAAATAAAACAAAGGACACTGGACTTGAGCAGTTTGGGTAATTGTGAGTTGATCAAATTAAATGTTAATTCACAAAAATGTTCATATTAAAAGAAGCCTAGTATAGCGGAAACAAACGTAGGCTGGGATGTGGAGACCTGGGCTCTATTTGCCATTCTACTTCAGCATCAAAAATTCGCCGCTTTGAGAAAGCCACGACCTTTCTCTGGGGTTGAACCAGAAGACGTCCCAGGACTTTTCCTGCTCCAAAAAGATAAGGCTTTTTGGGATAAAGGCTAGAGATTGGCTGATGACGAGAACTCCTCCTGCCGGTCTTCCTCCTGCCTGGGAGGCATCCGGAACATTTCTGCATTGCTTTCTGCCCCACCGTGCGGAAGTGAAGGCCGGAAGTCCTTAGCCGGTAGCTTCCGGGTTTCCTGGGCTACTACGATGGCGATGAGTTTCGAGTGGCCGTGGCAGTATCGCTTCCCACCCTTCTTTACGTGAGGCTCAGACCCCAAGAAGCCCCGCTGTGCCTCCCTCCCCTCCCCCGGACCCTGGGCTCAGCCCTGATGCTTCACATGGGGAGGGGGAGAAAAGACCCGGGCACTAACACCCTCAGTCCCTTACTTTCTCCCCGAAACGTGTCCCGGGCAAGTGCTGCCTCTCGCCCTCTAATTCTGCGCCCCACTCCGTTCACCCGGCAGGTTACAGCCGAATGTGGACACTCGGCAGAAGCAGCTGGCCGCCTGGTGCTCGCTGGTCCTGTCCTTCTGCCGCTTGCACAAACAGTCCAGCATGACGGTGATGGAAGCTCAGGAGAGCCCGCTCTTCAACAACGTCAAGCTGCAGCGTATCCTCCCTCAGGCTCTTCCGCAGCCCCCACACATGCACTTCTGCGCTTTCCCACATGCCCAGACCCCCCCCTCCCCCTGCCCAACCGGTCTTTACCCATGGTAGGCAGATTCCCACCCAAACTGGACTTAAAGAGTGAAAATGTGTAGCTGACATTTTACTCCTGCAAATGCAGTACCCTACCCTCTTGTTCTTGAAAGTAATGAATGTTCGGCTGTCACTGAGATCTTAGAATTTCTGCCCTGAAGCCAGGTTCCAGGCTTTTTAACCTAAGCCCTTTTGACTATTTGTATCTCCCATCCTTTTCTGTGTGAGGCCCAGATTTGAGTAAATACCTTTAATTATTTTCTCCGCCCCTCTCCTGCCAGGAAGTAAGGGTCATTTGTTTTTGCTGCCTGATTCATCCCTAAAATATCTGTGGAGAAAGGCTGAAGGAAGGCAACAGGCAGAGGGTGAGAAATGACAGTACCTTTCATTTTCTAAAGCCCCCCCCCTTTTTTTTTTTTTGAGACAGGGTCTTGCTCTCTTGCTCAGGCTGGAATGCAGTGGTACAATCACGTAAAGTTCTTTTTAATTTTAATTGGAGGAGTTTCTCTTTACCTTCCTCCCTCAAATATCCAGGGAGGATAGGTACATCATGTTGGGAAATTGCACATGTATGTGCTGGAAAGGAAAGGGCAGATGGTTTTCAACATGGGACTGGCTCTGAGAATTTTTATCCCACCCAATTCATGTGTATGCCATTCCCTTAACCTAAACCAGGAAAGCTTCCTGTGGAATCGATCCAGATTGTATTAGAGGAACTGAGGAAGAAAGGTGGGTTCAGTTCCCCAGATTTATTATTTTTCTTCCCAGTTGGGTTTCCTTGAGGGCAAATTAGGATAAGTCTTTTTTTCCTTTAATAATTTTTTTCTCTCTCCTGGCTTGAAGGTCAACTTAGGATAAGTCTTTTTGCTTTTAATAACTTTTTTTCTCTTTCCTGGTTTGAAGGTCAGAGTCTTCTGTAAAGTAAGCAGCCCGATTCCTAAGTCCTTTCTTCTTCTTCGTAGACAAAATTGAAATCTCTGTCTGTGCCCTAAACCTGAAGAGAAGTGGAAGAAGAATGGGTGCCTTGTAGATAATAATAGTAAAATAAATATTGAATCTCTCTTTCTGAAAGCTGAGTCTCTTCCACTCTGTCCCTCCTTGGTATTTGCCTCTTTGTTTCTTTCTAGATCATGATGCTTTTATTTTGGAGATAGGGTCTCACTCTGTCATCCAGGCTGGAGTGCAATGGCTCAGTCATGTCTCACCGTAGCCTCGACTTCTTGAGCTCAGGTGATCCTCCCAGCTCAGCCCCCTGAGTAGCTGAGACCACAGGCGTGCATCATGACACACGTGGCTAATTTTTTGTATTTTCTGTAGAAACAGGGTCTTGTCATGTTACCCAGACTAGTCTTGAACTCCTGGGTTCAAGTGATCCTGCTGCCTTGGCCTCCCAAAGTGCTGCGATTACTGGTGTAAGCCACTGTGCCTGGTGATGCTTTCATAAGTATCTGTTTTACAGGGAACCTCGAGTGGTTGGATAAGAGCAAGTCTAGCTTCCTGATCATGTGGCGGAGGCCAGAAGAATGGGGGAAACTCATCTATCAGTGGGTGAGATCATCCTGCTGCCAAGTATTCAACAGTGACCCCTGGCAAAGGATAATTATATTAGCCTAGCAGATACCTGGTGTTCCCAGATCCAGACTGAGCAAAATGGGAAGGGGAAAGAAAGAGGAAGTGTAGGCCTTCTGGGCAAACCTTTTTCAGTGACTCAATGTCTTTGGCTGCATAGAACCTCCCTTTCTTTGCCTGTAGGAGGTGAGGGGCTATGTGAGGCCATGTTTGGAGAATGCAGAACTAGGAACCCTGAGTGCTATTGTTGGCTGGAGCCTCTGGCCACAGGAGATAAATGGGGAAAGGAAGGGAAAAAACCTGGGACCCCTCCCCCACTGCATCCTTATGGGACTGTCCACAATATGAATGAGATATTCTGAACCAGTGTGGGTGTGGGGACAGAATACTCTTCCCCCCTAAATTCCTTGCCACCACCAGCCCGACAGTCCCAAGGAAGAGAAGAGGGTAAGAAGCATCAATATTCTAAATATAACAAATATACACCACCCATTCCTGAACAGGAAAACAACCAGAATGAGAGGTCACTCCTCAGACACGTGAAGACCTGTGGTTTAGTGGTTCCAAACGAGTGTGTACACATATAAATATAGCACCTGTAAGGTTTACGGTTTTTAGGCCATTCTGCAGAGGTGGTAGTGAGCTCTGCTTTGGGAATAGCTATCATTCCTGGATCAGAAGGGTGGAGCTGATGAATTTAGTGTCTCCCAGGAGATTCTTGGTTCTAATTCACTCCTCATTTTCTGTGTTCACAGGTTTCCAGGAGCGGCCAGAACAACTCCGTCTTTACCCTGTATGAACTGACTAATGGGGAAGACACAGAGGATGAGGGTAATGCCTTTCACTCCACCACCGCCAGTTTGTTTTTTGTTTTTTAGTTTAGTTTAGTTTTTGTTTTTCTGAGATGGAGTCTTGCTCTGTCACCCAGGCTGGAGTGCAATGGCATGATCTCAGCTCACTGCAACCTCTGCCTCCTGGGTTCAAGCAATTCTCCTGCCTCAGCTTTCTGAGTAGCTGAGATTACAGACGCACACCAGCATGCCCAACTAATTTTCTGTATTTATAGTAGAGATGGGGTTTCATCATGTTGGTCAGGCTGGTCTCAAACTCCTGACCTCATGATCCACCCACCTCAGCCTCCCAAAGTGCTGGGATTACAGGCATGAAACACCACGCTCCGCCTATTTCTTTCTTTCTTTCTTTCTTTTTTTTTTGAGAAAGACTCACTCTGTCACCCAGGCTGGAGTGCAGTGGCACGATCTCTGCTCACTGCAAAACCTCCGCCTCCCAGGTTCAAGTGAGTCTCATGCCTCAGCCTCCCCAAGTAGCTCAGATTATAGTTGCACACTACCATTCCCAGCTAAGTTTTGCTTTTTTTTGGTAGAGATATGATTTCACCATGTTGGCCAGGCTAGTCTTGAACTCTTGACCTCAGGTGATCTGCCCGCCCTGGCTTCCCAAAATACTGGGATTACAGGCATGAGCCACTGCACCTGGCCACCCCCTACTTTTTTTTATTTGAGACGGAGTCTTGCTCTGACACCAGGCTGGAGAGCAGTGGTGCGATCTCAGCTCACTGCAACCTCCACCTCTTGGGTTCAAGTGATTCTCATGCCTCAGTCTCCCCAGTAGCTGGGATGACAGGCACGCCCCACCATACCCAGCTAATTTTTGTATTTTTAGTAGAGATGGGGTTTCACCATGTTGGCTAGGCTTGTCTCAAATTCCTGACCTCATGTTCTGCCTGACTCGGCCTCCCAAAGTGCTGGGATCACAGGCATGAACCACTGCTCCTGGCCACCCCCTACTTTTGTCATGTGAATTCTCTTCTCTCCTATTTTGGTTTAATTGATATTCAGACTTCCCATTTCTCTGTCTCTGAATTCCAAGTTATTTTTATAATATAAAAGTTCTTAACCCATGTCCAAGGATTCTGTAAGCCACCTGAATTCACATGCAAAAAACCCCAGATTTTGTTTTTGTGGGTGCATGTGCATTTTTCTAGGGATAGATAGATATAACGAGATTTCCAAGGACATCTGTGACCCATGAAAAGTTAAGAATTTCACTTTCAGCTGGGCACAGTGGCTCATGACTGTAATTCTAGCACTTTGGGAGGCTAAGGAGGGAGGATTGCTTGAGGCCAGGAGTTTGAGACCATCCTGGGCAACATAGGGAGATCCTGTCTCTACAAAAAATTTAAAAATCAGCTAGGCATGGTGGTGTATACCAGTAATCCCTGCTACTCAGAAGGCTTAGGTGGGAGGATTGCTTGAGCCCAGGAGGTCAAGGTGCAGTGAGCTATGATCATGCCACTGCACTCCAGCCTGCGTGACAGAGCGAGACTCTGTCTCAGAAAATAATAATATTAAAATATTATAAATAAACTTTCTTTATTCAGCATCTGTTGTAGATGCCAAATGAGGAATAAGGGCAAGGGATTAAGCTTGAAATCTCATTCCTTGCTGACTCAGGCTCTCTTTCACCCTTTATTCTTATAGAGGGCTCAAGATTTGTGGGTGTCAGCTGAAGAGATTGGGACAACACCCCCAGTCCCATCCCCAGCCCATTTAAATACGTTGGTTCCTGGCCAGGCAAGGATTTGTATAGTGTTGGATTTTTACATAGTGTAAACACTCTTAGTTCTTTTTTCTCTGACTCCATGTTCTGATCCTCTGGATCACCACAAGTTTCTATCTCAGCTGGGATAGCAGGGGGCGTCTCCTCTTTCTGGCTGCCCTAGCAGAGTTTACATCTCTTGGCTGTTCCCCCTCCTGTCCTGCAGGTCTCTGCTTGCTACTCCCACCATCACCCCATGATTTCAGCACTGTAGCCTTGCCCAGCCCACCACTCAGGCTGGGCAAATTTGGAGGCTTCCTCAGAAAGCAAGCTCCCCGACTTAGCTGAGCCCCCGCAGGGGGTGAGGTAAGCAAGCCTGTTAGGGCTTGCCTGCTGCCTCCCACATCTCCCTGCAGTATCTTACCATATCTCCACATACTCAGCTGGCCATTGGCTCCCAGGTTTTTTTTTTTTTTTTTTTTAAGAGATGGACTCTTGCTCTGTCGCCCAGGCTGGAGTGCAGTTGTGCGATCTCGGCTTACTGCAACCTCCACCTCCTGGGTTCAAGTAATTATCCTGCCTTAGCCTTCCGAGTAGCTGGGATTACAGGCATGTGCCACCATGCCCAGCTAATTTTTTGTATTTTTACTAGAGACAGGGTTTCGCCATGTTGGCCAGGCTGCTCTGGAACTCCTGATCTCAAGTGATCTGCCTGCCTTGGCCTCCCAAAGTTCTGGGATTACAGGTGTGAGCCACTGCACCTGGCCCGGGCTCCCAGCATTTAACTAGAAACAGGCAGATATCAGTCAGTGCTGGAGTTTAACAGTCTCCTGGCCAGGGGTACTGGCTATGTTCTTTGTGTTAGGATAGATCCTCCCATTTGTACAGATGAACATCTAGGGTCAGTGTATAGTGACAATGGCTCTGACCTCCCTAGGTCTGATTTCCAGAGCCCCTTTGTGGCCTGAAAGCAGTTGGTGTCATTTGTATGCATCAGACACACATGGGAGGTGTGGGGCAGGTTGAGTCTGAGAGGAGAAGTAGGGAAATAAGCGCAAACTCATTTCATGCTGACTCAGACTTTCTTCCACCCCCTTACTCCTAAGGAGTGCCTGGGAAGTGTGGGTGGCAGCTGCAGCAGTATAGATGGCATATGCATACCCTGTCTCTGGGAGGTCTCAGCTTCCGGCCAGACCACTCTCCTCAGAGGCCTTGGGCCCCAAGGAGCTGATTGTCCCTGACTGCCCATCTCTCTCTGTCCAGAGTTCCATGGACTGGATGAGGCAACTCTACTTCGGGCTCTGCAGGCCCTACAGCAGGAGCACAAGGCCGAGATCATCACCGTCAGCGATGGCCGAGGCGTCAAGTTCTTCTAGCAGAGATCTGTCTTCCTTTACTTCTTACCTCCCACCTTTCCAGGGCTTTCAAAAGGAGACAGACCCAGTGTCCCCCAAAGACTGGATCTGTGACTCCACCAGACTCAAAAGGGCTCCAGTCCTGAAGGCTGGGACCTGGGGATGGGTTTCTCACAGCCCTATCCCTCGGATAGGGTGAGGCTGAAGCACCAGGGAGAAAAGATGTGCTTCTTCTTGCCCTACCTCCTCTCCCATCCTAGCCTGTCCCTGAGCCAAGGTCTGTAAACCTAACATTTTATATTTGTTCACACATGTAAGTACATACACACATTCGCCTGCAGCACATGCTTCTGTCCCCTCCTCCTTCCACCCCTTTAGCTGCTGTTGCCTTCCTTCTCAGGCAGGTGCTGGATCCTTCTAGGGGATGGGGGAAGCCCTGGCTGCAGGCAGCCTTCCAGGCAAGACCCATGGGCCTGGCAGTGAGAGGTGTGGCCCAACACTGATTTCTGATATTAAAATCTCAGCTCCCACTGCCTGCCTCTTAAATTACTACAGTACTGGAATGGGGTTGGGGAGGGCTGTGAAGTGTTACCATCCAAGTAAATCCCAGCCAAGGAGAGGAGAGAGAAGAAAGCCTATGGCTTTTGTAGAAGAAAAGGTCCTCCAGGGCCCTGTAGGCTCCAGTGAGCCTGTGGTTTTACATCTGCTGGGTGGGCTGTGTGGAGGAGTGCTGATGGAACACAGCTTGGGGACAGACTGCTTTCTCTCTGAATTGGAGTCACTTAAGGGCTCCCCCTTCCCTCACCATCTCCCCCATGGAAGTCCTGAACTACTCTGAAGCCCCTCCCTCCACCCATCTGGTCTGGGTGGGGTCACTGTGGCCAAGGGGAGCTGAGGGGGTAAGCCGGATGTGGACTTTGGTTTATTGGAGACTTTGGCAAACAGAAGGGGAGGAAGGAGAGCCCACATAGCAAAAACAGCCACTCTTGGCCAGGGCCAGGCTGCCGCCAAGGTGGCCTGGAGGGGATGGATGACCGACCGGACTCTCGGTTTGGGGGAGGGACTTATCCTGGGGAGCACACACCCATCTCTATGCAGACCAGAGGGACAACAACGTCGGACCTTTCCACTGACCTCTGTATGGTCGGCCTGGGGCTACTCCGGACGGTTCGGAGGGGGTGGTGCTGCCTTATCTGGGGTGTGCAGGCCGGTGGTAGTCTCCCTCTAAGTAACCCTCGACTAGAGCCCGGGAGCCGCAGGCTCGTTTCCTCTCCCGTCCCGTCTGGGTGTCATCTCCCCCCTCAACTCCCCCCCTCCCCCGCGCACAAACAGGTTTGCGCACTCTTACTTAGTGCGGGAGGACACAGCGCGGTCTCGCACTCGGTTCTGGCCTCGGAGTGAGACTGCAGCCCGGGGCCAGGGAGGCTCGGTAGATAAGGGGAAACGGCTGGGTGGGGCGGCGACTAAGGTGAGGGGCTGCTCATCCGCACCGCCCGAGCCGCTCGGAGGGGTGGCCCTGGGGGGGGCAAGGGCGGGCTACGGGGCGGGGCGGGGGCGGGGCGGGCCGAGCCAGGGGCTGGGGCCCCAGTCGTTCAGCCGGAGCACGGCGCACCCAGCGGGTCTGCCTGTCAGGCCGCCTCCTCTCCGACCGTCTGGCTTTCTGCCCTTCGGCGCTCTGCCCTTCCTCATGTTGGCACCCCAGGCCACGGAGACCGCCGTCCCCATGTCTCAGACTGAGGTCGACCTGGCCCTGCGGACCCCGCCGCCTCTTGCCTCCGCGGGGCCGCCCCGCCCCGGGCCCCATCCTCGCCGAGCGCGCCGCTTCTCTGGGAAGGCAGAGCCCCGGCCGCGCTCTTCTCGTCTCAGCCGCCGTAGCTCAGTCGACTTGGGGCTGCTGAGCTCTTGGTCCCTGCCAGCCTCAACCGCTCCGGAACCCCCCGATCCTCCGGACTCCGCTGGTCCCGGCCCCGCGAGGAGCCCACCGCCTAGCTCCAAAGAACCCCCCGAGAGCACGTGGGCCGAGGGAGCCCCTGTGAAGGCTGCAGACTCCGCGCGTCCCGAGCTCCCAGACTCTGCAGTGGGCCCGCGGTCCAGGGAGCCGCTGAGGGTCCCTGAAGCTGTGGCCCTAGAACGGCGGCGTGAGCAGGAAGAAAAGGAGGACATGGAGACCCAGGCTGTGGCAACGTCCCCCGACGGCCGATACCTCAAGTTTGACATCGAGATTGGACGTGGCTCCTTCAAGACCGTGTATCGAGGGCTAGACACCGACACCACAGTGGAGGTGGCCTGGTGCGAGCTGCAGGTGCGGCTGGGCGCCCCCTCGGTGGCACCTTGGGATGGGACTCTGGAGGTCTTAGGATGAGAGACAGAGGGTAGGGGGAGACAGCATCAAGGGAAGGATGTATTTTTCCAATCAAATGTCCAGACACCTCTGCTGTCTTTGTGCTGAATGATCTGGCTGACTGGCTGCAGGAGAAACTGAGGCAGGTGGTGTCTGGTGACTCTTCCATGGGCATGAACATTCTCACTTTAAAGTCTCCATACTCAACCCTGAGAGATGGAAAATAGGATAGGAAGTTGGGTTGGGGAGCCAGTTCAGGTCAGTTTCCTGCTGGTGGGTATCCACAATCCCACTCCCCTAAGTCCTGAGATCCTCAGTTATGACCCTGGACCTCTTGATCCCCTCACTCCTCCCCATCCCCCGCCTATTTGCAGACCAGGAGGCTGGGAGACGGGAAGCCAGGAGCTGGGCAAGGGTCCTCTCCAACTCCGGAAGATTTAGGGAAGTTGTAGCAGAATGGGGTCCCCTAGTCCCTTCTGGAGCAGTCGGACTTCTAGACTTCTCCACAGCTGCGAGGAGGGGGACATAGGGAGCCCCAGCTCTTGAATGAGTGCATTTCTGATCCTCATCCCACTGCCTACCTGTGCTCTCCCTTCCCAGACCTAAAGGCACTAAGCTTGTGGGCTTCAGGAGGACCTTCCTCCCATCGCTCTCATGCTACATATGGGTTAGGAGAACCCACCCAACGTGGGGCCCGAAGCTTCGGATTCAGATCGGGGGACAAAGCCTAAGGGAAGGGTCCCTCTCTGGCCCTGGCACAGGGCTCGCCCCTTGTGCCTGCCAGTGCCGCGCCCCAGGCTCTAGGCCAGGCCAGGAGAGGCGGCCAAACTGGGGGGTGAGGGGAGGGAGAGGAGTCGGGGCGGGACAACTATGGTGGGGGGTGGCTTCCTGGCGCCTAGTCCTGGATCTTTTCTTTCTTTCTTGGTACCTCCCTCTACAACCCTCCCACCTTCGGTCTGGATCTAGCAGTTCCCGGTTTCTGGGGCCAACCCTCTTGCCGGCCCCAATTCCCTGCCAGCGGTCTCCTGCTGCCCGCCTGCTGCCTGCTCTCTGCCATCCCCCGGGCGCCCCCTCCCGCCCAATGGCCGGTCTGGGCAGCCACAAAGGCACTATTGAGCTCAGCACTGCATAAAGGCGCTTGTGTCCAGCAGGGGGTCTAGGGGGCTGCCCCAGGCCCAGGTTGGGTGTGTCCATGCAGCAGCTTACATGGGGACTGTTGGAGAGTTCTGAGTCTGCAGCCCATTGAGTCTGCAGTGAGTGATCCCACTAATCCCACCCCATCTGTGAGAACCAACCCTCACCTCTTCCCCAACCCCACTCCAGGTGTCCCTCTTCCTTTCCTTGGGGGTCCTGGGCCTAACATGACACCTGTCCCCTGTCCCACAGACTCGGAAACTGTCTAGAGCCGAACGGCAGCGCTTCTCAGAAGAGGTGGAGATGCTCAAGGGGCTGCAGCACCCCAACATCGTCCGCTTCTATGATTCGTGGAAGTCGGTGCTGAGGGGCCAAGTTTGCATCGTGCTGGTTACCGAACTCATGACCTCGGGCACGCTCAAGACGTGAGCTTTGTGCATGAGTGGGTGGGGAGAGGGAGGCTGGGATGTGTGCCCACTGCTTCCTGAACTCCCAGGCTCACCATCTCCCCTTACCCAACCTGTGTCCCTCCCTCGGTGAGTGGCTATGTCCACCCAGCACTCCAGTCAGAAACTTGGGTGTCTCCCCAGACTCCTCTCTCTCCCTCATCAGTCTGTCTCCATGTCTCTCCTTAACCTCTCCCTACCTGGCTTTCACTGCTCCATCCATGCCACCCCCTTGATGCCACCTCGCTGATCTGGAGCCCTGCAGCAGCCCCCTAAAGGGTCTTCTCAAACTCTGCCACCCTCTAAGTGATCCTATCTTCCTACAGCCTGGAGGATCTTTCCCAGTCGAAAATCTGAAATGTCACTCCCCTCCTTAAAACCCCTTCAAGTTTTCTCATGGCCTTGGGATAAAACCCACACGGGCTCATCTGCTCAAACTGGCCATGCTCAAGCCTGCCTCCTTTGCTAAGCTTAGGGTACAGCCCCACTTTCAGCCTAAGTTCTAGACACATCGAATTCCTGGGACCTCCTCCCACCCTGCCCTGTCACTGGCTTTTTCCATGCCTTTGAGCATGGTGTTCTGTCTGCCTGGAAAGTCTCCATCCCTTCCCCCTTTCACCTTTGAGCTTCTACTCATCATTCAAGATGCAATACAAAAGTATTTCCTCTCTGAAGCCCTCCTTCATGCTCAGGGCAGTTAGTCATCTCTTCCTGCGTTCCCACAGCACCTCGCAGCACCTCGGCCAAGGCCCTGTCTATCAATTTACCTCCCAACCCGTTTGGTAACGTCATGTCTATCCACCACATCCCCTGACTCAGTTTCTCCCTGGGGCCGGGCAGACAAAGGCTAGGAGAATGCTGGCAGAAGATGAGGAGGCGGCAGCAGGGTGCCGCAGTGGGGAGCTTTCCAGTGGAGGGCTCCTCCCCTGAGGACGTGTCCCCCACAGACCCTGGCTATGCTCCCTCCCCCAGGTACCTGAGGCGGTTTCGGGAGATGAAGCCTAGAGTCCTTCAGCGCTGGAGCCGACAAATCCTTCGGGGGCTTCATTTCCTACATTCCCGGGTTCCTCCCATCCTGCACCGGGATCTCAAGTGCGACAATGTCTTTATCACGGGCCCTACTGGCTCTGTCAAAATCGGGGACCTGGGCCTGGCCACGCTCAAGCGCGCCTCCTTTGCCAAGAGTGTCATCGGTGGGTCTCTCTAGGAAGGTCCTTCCTCCCCCACCTCAGAAGAGAACCTGGGGACTCCCTCCCCTCAGCAAGGCCCTTCAAGGTCCACAGAATTACCAGACCACAGGGAAGCTGGGGAGATCTATGGCATCCCCCCTCAACCACACTGTGGGCTGGGGTCACTTACATGTGCAGGGTTGCCCCGGGCTGTGTAGCCCAAGGGGCAGGACGAGTCCAGAGTTCCCAGCAACCTGATCCCTGCTGTGAACCCTACAGGGACCCCGGAATTCATGGCCCCAGAGATGTATGAGGAAAAGTATGATGAGGGTGTGGACGTGTACGCGTTTGGCATGTGCATGCTGGAAATGGCCACCTCTGAGTACCCGTACTCCGAGTGCCGGAATGCTGCGCAAATCTACCGCAAGGTCACTTCGGTGAGAGGGATGGGGTTGGCGGGAATGGGAATTCCAGGTCCACTTCCCATTTTCCTGCCCGGCCAGCCCGCAGTCAATGCCCTTTGCCTGTGCGAAAACAGGCTAGACACAGAGATGCCTTGGTGAACCCAGAAGGATGTACACGCTATTTAGAATAATAATGTATGTGGTACTCCCAAGAGTTCACAAACAGTTTCGCATGCAGTCTCACATCCAATCCTTCCAGCTGCCCAGCGAGGTGAGCAGGGCAAATGTTCCTCCCTGCGATTTACAGATGAACAAACAGTGGGAGACTTGTTCAAGGTCACACTGTAAATACTTGGGTTGGGGGGGACTGGGATTTGAAATCAAATCTTGCAGTAGCAGTCAGGCTTTTGCAACTGCACGCGCAGCTGCCTAAGGCAGGAGTGGAGTAAAGGGTGGGGGGTGTGAAGCCGAGAACTTGGGGTCAGAGGACAGGAGGTGTCATGCAACCCCTCCCCCCAGGGCACAAAGCCGAACAGCTTCTACAAGGTGAAGATACCCGAGGTGAAGGAGATCATTGAAGGCTGCATACGCACGGATAAGAACGAGAGGTGGGGGTGAAAGGGCAGAGCGTGGGTAGAGTAGGGGCCCGGGCCGCAGCGGGCTCGGCTCACCCACGCGTCACCCTCAGGTTCACCATCCAGGACCTCCTGGCCCACGCCTTCTTCCGCGAGGAGCGCGGTGTGCATGTGGAACTGGCGGAGGAGGACGACGGCGAGAAGCCGGGCCTCAAGCTCTGGCTGCGCATGGAGGACTCGCGGCGCGGGGGGCGCCCACGGGACAACCAGGCCATCGAGTTCCTGTTCCAGCTAGGCCGGGACGCGGCCGAGGAGGTGGCACAGGAGATGGTGAGCGGAGGACAGACTGTACTGCCACTGGGTGTGTAAAGGGCGTTGACCGGAGGGGATGGTGCGACAGGGATGGGCGCAGGAGGGATGGCAGCGATGGGGACAGGCCACCTCCCCGCTCTCAAAATCTCCTGCAGCGTCTCCCTGCCTCTCCAGCCCTAACTTACCCACATGCACACCCAGTGTTCCTTTACAGAGGGAGCCCTGGGTCCTCCAGCGTCCCTGCTTTACCTCCAGCTAAGCTGTTCTTCCTGGAATGCCCTTCTTGCCAATTTATCTTTTCCCTCTTTCCTCCCTCCCCCTTGTTCTTTTTTTCTTCCAACATGATCCGAACCATCGATTTCAGAAAGCCGTCCCCTCTGGAGTCCAACTTAAATGCTTCTTTCCACTGCAGCAGGCTCTTGGTTACAGCACTTATCATCATGGGTCCTGTCTTAAACCTGAATAAGTTCCTATCTTTCTTCTCCACTAGACTATAAACTCCCTCAGGACAGAGACTGTGTTTTATTGATTCTTCTGTCCCCGGCAGTGGTTGGCACATAGTAAGAGCTAATTCATAGCCCATATCTGTACACGGCTTAAAGTACTTTTGCCGGCTTAAAGCACAGTGGCTCACGCCTGTAATCCCTGTACTTTGGGAGGCTGAGGCAGGTGAATCACCTGAGGTCAGGAGTTCGAGACCAGCCTGGCCAACATGATAAAACCCTGTCTCTACTAAAAATACAAAAAATTAGCTGGGCATGGTGGCACACACCTGGAATCTTAGCTACTCAGAGGCTGAGGCAGAATTGCTTGAACCCAGGAAGTGGAGGCTGCAGTGAGCTGAGATCACCACGGTACTCCAGCCTGGTCAACAAGAGCAAAACTCCATCTAAAAAAACAAACAAAACAAAAAAACAAACAAAACAAAAAAACAAAAAACAACCATTTTCACATGCATTTCAGCTTTGCTACCCATCCTGCATAGGGAGCAGTTTTATGTCAACTTATTGATGAGGAAATGGAAATTCAGAGAGGTTGAATACCTTGTCTGGAGCCTCAAGTAAGTAAGTGGAAGAGCTGGATTGAAACTGAGGTGGTTCAGATTTTAAATCAGGTTACCCTGCTCCACCTCCTTTACTCACTCATCAAAGCTTGTGGCTAAAAGGAATGAGGAGGTGATGAATGGAAGCTAAAGAAATGAGGTGATGAATGGAAGCTGGTAGAAGAGGAGAGGCATAAGATGCAAGGGCAGAAGCTTGGGGGTGGCTTAGGAAGTCCTGAAGGGAGTATGGGATTTTTGGGGGAGTGATGGAGTCTCGCTCTGTCACTCAGGCTGGAGTGCAATGGCACTATCTCAACTCATGGCAACCTCTGCCTCCTGGGTTCAAGTGATTCTCCTGCTCAGCTTCCCGAGTAGCTGGGATTACAGGCACGAGCCACAATGCCAAACTAATTTTTGTATTTTTTAGTAGAGACAGGGTTTCACCATGTTGGCCAGGCTGGTCTGGAACTCCTAACCTCAGGTAGTCTACCTGCCTTGGCCTCCCAAAGTGCTGGGATTACAGGTGTGAGCCACTGTGCCCGGCCCCAAGTATGGGATTTCTAATAGAGACATGACACTTGCAAGGGTGGAGACCACCTATGGTGGGTCAAGAACCTGAGAATGTGTTAGAAATTTAGAGTAAGTCTCCATAGCACTGCCCAACCTGATCTGAGATCAAATCTGATCCAATGCTGACAAGGGATTCTTGGCCTTGGCACTGTTGACATCTTTGCTTTGGTCAAGCGTGTTATCAAAAAAAAGAAAAAGAAAAAGAAAAAGAAATAAAATAGACATCGTTGTTTTAGGGACTGTCCTGTGCATTGTAGGATGTTGAGAAGAACCCCTGGCTTCTACTCACTAGATTCAGTAACACCTACCCTCCAGTTGTGACAACTAAAAATGTCTCTAGATATTGCCAAATGTCTCTTCTCCCCATTGGAAACCACTGACTTAACTGTATGACTATGAACTGGCCACTTCGTTAATCTCTAAAATGGGATAGTAAGATTTATCCCACAAGGTTGTTGGATCCAGTGATGATAATGTTAAGGAGCTGCCAGTTAGCAGACATAGTGGGTAAACAAGAAGTGCTGGTTTCCTTCCTCTCACATCCTGGAGGTCCCAAGAAGCAATGTGATAGATCTTTGAGGGGGAGACCCAAGCTGTGTTCCTCACCCCCGACCCCAACTCCAGGTAGCTCTGGGCTTGGTCTGTGAAGCCGATTACCAGCCAGTGGCCCGTGCGGTACGAGAACGGGTTGCCGCCATCCAGCGAAAGCGTGAGAAGCTGCGTAAAGCTAGGGAACTGGAGACACTCCCACCAGAGCCAGGACCTCCACCAGCAACTGTGCCCATGGCTCCCCATCCCCACAGTGTCTTCCCTGCTGAGCCTGAGGAGCCAGAGGCAGACCAGCACCAGCCCTTCCTTTTCCGCCACGCCAGCTACTCATCTACCACCTGTAAGTCACCCCTGATCTTGAGATGTAGGTCCCAAAACACCTTGACCTCTGCCCCCAACCCAGAAATTCACCCCTGCAGCAGTCACTTACCCTGCCTTCCACCTGTAGCCATGAAGCTCCCTCCTGGAAGGAACTCTCCCACAGCTCCAGGCCCCGCTTGCTTAGGCAGGCCCCCTCTTCTCCCACTCCCTTTTATTACCCCTTTTTTTGATCCCCTCCCTCCCTCACCAGCGGATTGCGAGACTGATGGCTACCTCAGCTCCTCCGGCTTTCTGGATGCCTCAGACCCTGCCCTTCAGCCCCCTGGGGGGGTGCCATCCAGCCCAGCTGAGTCCCATCTCTGCCTGCCCTCGGTGAGAGGGGGTCACATGGGGGGCTCCCAGCCATTCCAAGCCTATGACCTACTTCCCTCCTTGAGAAACCCAATCTCATGATCCAGACTGATGTCCCTGGGAATCCACCACTGTTGTCCTCCTCTTCCCTAATTCCATCTCCCTAATATCCTCCCGGCATCCTTGGCAACATCTCCCTAGATCGCAACAGTTATCTTCCCGACCTCATGAACGCTCATCCTGTTTCAGGCTTTTGCCCTATCCATTCCACGTTCTGGCCCTGGAAGTGACTTTTCCCCTGGGGACAGGTATGTTCTGGGGTAAGTTGGGGTGCCAGGATGAGACAGATGGGTCACTGGGGTCCCAGTGTCTGCTCTGACACTCATTCTATGTCCTTTCCCTTTTCCAGCTATGCCTCAGATGCAGCATCAGGCCTTAGCCATGTGGGAGAAGGGATGGGACAAACGAGGAGACCCCCAGGGAGGAATCTCCGGCGCAGACCCCGATCCCGGCTGTGGGTCACTAGTGTAAGGAAGGGGTGCGGGAGATGGAGAGTAACCTACAGGGCCAGGACGGAAGTGTCAGCAGGATGTAGGGGAGGTCAACCAGAAAAGGGGAGAAGCAGTGTGTGACTGGTACTCAAGAGGCAGCCAATCTAGTTTTTAATACCAGACTTTAGGGATTGGGTCTACTTATCTCCAAGTCCAATCTGGCTACTGTCACTTGGCTGGGGTAGGGTGGAGACACAGCATGATGACAAAGGGCTTGACCTCCTCCCTCTGCTGACTTTGAATCTGAAGGTCTCAGACCAGAATGACAGAGTGGTTGAGTGCCAGCTACAGACCCACAACAGCAAGATGGTGACTTTCCGATTTGATCTGGATGGGGACAGCCCAGAAGAGATTGCAGCTGCCATGGTGAGGGGGAGAGAGATGAGGACAGAGTGTTTGGATCTGGAACAAGAGTCTCCCTCCTGATGTCCGCTGGGACTGAAACCCACTGATCTGAGAGCAAGGGTTTTTTTTTGACATGGAGTCTCCCTGTGTCCCCCAGACTGGAGTGCAATGGTGCGATCTTGGCTCACTGCAATCTCTGCATCCTGGGTTCTAGTGATTCTCCTGCCTCAGCGTCCCGAATAGCTGGGATTACAGGCGCCCGTCACCACGTCCAGCTAATTTTTGTATTTTTCAGTAGAGATGAGGTTTCACTATGTGGTCAGGCTGGTCTTGAACTCCTGACCTCAGATGATCCACCCACCTCAGCCTCCCAAAGTGCTGGGATAACAGGCATGAGCCACCACGCCCAGCAACAGCAACGGTTTTTAAAAGCACTGGTTGACACTTAACACAGTGATGCTGAGGACGTCTCAGCCCTTGTTTTTGGGGAGATTTCTGTTTATCCAGTGAGGTTTGGCTTCTCAGCTGGAGCAATTCGAGACTCACATTGACCGGGTGCACACAAGTGCTACGTGTAAGTGCCTGGTAGACATGCAGTACTGTGGCTGTAGGGAAGGATGGGCTGGGCAGCAGGGGCAGTGGGCTTACCCAGGATCTTGGCGGATGGGTGAGAAAGGCCATGAAGGGTGGAAAGGCTGTAAAGGGCATCCCTATGTAGGGACAGCATAAGCAAAGGCATTCCAAGTAGAGAATGACTTGGAGTATGGGGCTGGGAGGGCTTCATGAGGAAACCACTATCATTGGAAGTAAAGATTCCTATAGGGGAATGGTGGGAAGTGAAGCTGGGTAGGTAGAGTGGGCCCAAATTACAGAATAGACAGTGTTAAGAGTTAGGCAGAGTGGGCCGGGTCCAGTGGCTCACACCTGTAATCCAGCACTTTGGGAGGATGAAGTAGGAAGATCACTGAGCCCAGGAGTTTAAGACCACCCTGGAAAACATAGCGAGACCCTATCTCTACAAAAAAATTTTTTAAATTAGCCATGTGTGGTGGCACATGCCTGTAGTCCCAACTACTTGGGAGGCTGAGTCGGGAGGATCATTTGAGCCTGAGAGGTCAAGGCTGCAGTGAGCTGTGATCATGCCACTGCACTCCAGCCTGGGAGACAGAGTGAGACTTTGTATCAAAAAAAAAAAGTTAGGCAGAGTGTAACATGGTGACAGGCTTTGTGAAGACCATCTGCCATGGGATGTGGAAGGGGGTTAGAGGAAGGGAAAATAACTGGAAGGTAGGCCCAGGAAGCCACATGTGGACAAAGAAGAGGCTTATGGGAGGGAAGAGGAGAAAGGGTGAATCTGTGGGTTGTTTCGGGAAAATAAGTTACTCTGTAATCCAGTAGCTTATTGACATAATACAGTAGTACCTAGTACACAGTAGATGCTCAATAAATATTTGCTGAGTTGATATGATAGGGAGTTGGGGAAAAGAGATCTCAAGGACAACTTGTAGGTCACCAAAGGAGAGAGGAAGTTAGAAATGAAAGTAGGTTTTTTTTTTAAGGGGTCTTGATGAGCTTCAGTGAAGAAGGAACAGCCAAGACCAAGATCCTCCCAAGCCATGGGAAATGGGTCAGCAGGGCTGGAGAGAGGTGGATTGAGGAGCGGTCAGTACAGAGTTGAGAGTGAAAGGAGATGAGCCTACAAAGCCAGAGACATAGAGGGCTGGAGAGTGTGTCTCAGTGCATACCATCAGTTCTGGAATGGGGAGTGGGAGGATAGGTCATGGAAGGACATAGAGATGAAGCCAGAAAGAGGTAGGAGGATGTTAGTAAAAACTGAGTGAGAGTTTCACGGAGGTTGCGTAAGGTGAATCCTCAGGCAGGACCGCACTGGCTTTTGTTAGGAGAAGATCTTTGTGGGATACCAGTTTCAGCGGAGTGGGGGAGGTGGATGCCAGCCCCTGGGGTGAAGTAGGGGAGAGAATGGGAGAAACCAAAGGCATCAGGAGCCCTCTCTAAAGCATCTCCTCCATCATGTCATTCCCCTTTTATCAAGACAAAGACACAATCTCACCTGGCACACAAGGCTCATCACCTCCTGTCAAACCACTTGACCCTTTCAGAGGCTTCCCTCTAGCCACACTGGTTTCAGAATGGTCCTCTGTTAAGAGGCTGGGTGCATTCCTGCCTCTGCCTTTATCTGCTGAAGGGTCTCTCATCCTGAGAGCCTTCTGTATTGCGCCTCAAGCCCCCTGAATCTGCACAGCCAAAGTGACCCCACCCCATACACCCAGAGTCCTTTCCCCTCTTTTCTCTCCTTACCCAGTCCACCCTCCACCTGCAGCAGAGTTCTCCTGAGACTTGGATCTGATCTGTTGATTTTTCACCCGAAATTCTTCAGTGGCTACTTGTGGTTCTAGAGTAAGGTCCAAATTCCAAAGTATGGCCTTTAAAATTCACAGCACACTCAGCTACACTTCAGTCCTCACTATGTTAAGAATAGGCCGTAACGCGTGCGGTGGCTTATGCCTGTAATCCCAGCACTTTGGGAGGCTGAGTCAGGCAGATCACCCGAGGTCGAGAGTTCGAGACCAGCCTGACCAACATGCAGAAACCCCCGTCTCTACTAAAAAATACAAAATTAGCTGGGCGTGGTGGTGCATGCCTGTAATCCTAGCTACTCAGGAGGCTGAGGCAGGACAATCACTTGAACTCGGGAGGCAGAGGTTGTGGTGAGCCAAGATCGTGCCATTGCACTCCAGCCTGGGCAACCAGAGTGAAACTCTGTCTCAAAAGGAAAAAAAGAGAATAGGCTAGGCTTGGTGGCTCACGCTTATAATCCCAGCACTTTGGGAGACCAAGGCAGGTGGATCACTTGAGGTCAGGAGTTCGAGACCAGCCTGGCCAACATGGTGAAGCCCTCTCTCTACTAAAAATATAAAAATTTAGGTAGATGTGGGTTTAAATCCTGTGACCTTAAGACTGAACTTAACCTCTTTGAGCATTGGTTATCTTAATTCTACCACAGCAATTTTTTTTTTTGTCTTTTTGTTTTTCTCCTTTTTGTGGAGAATGGCATCTTGCTATATCGCCCAGGCAGGTCTCAAACTCCTGGGCTCAAGCTATCCTCCTGCCTCTGCCTCCCAAAGAGTTGGGATTGCAGGCGTGAGCCACAGTGCCCAGCACCACAGCAATGTTAATATAAACCCCAGAAAGTTCGTGGTGTTAAACGTGATAATATATGCAAAGTATCTGGTATATACATGCATCCTAGGAATTTTAGAACCTTTCCTTCTAGGCTATATTTCTCCTTACACCACACAGTGCCTGGAACACAATAGGTATTTGCTTGTTTTAGGTTGCTGGTTGGCAGAAGCAGTAAAGAGTTTATTTATTTATTTATTTTGAGATGAAATCTCACTCAGCTGCCTAGGCTGGAGTGCAGTGATGTGATCTCTGTTCACTACAACCTCTGCTTCCTGGTTCAAGAGATTCTTCTGCCTCAGCTTCCCGAGTAACTGGGACTACAGGCGTCTAGCATCATGCCCGGCTAATTTTTGTATTTTAGTAGAGACAGGGTTTCTACTAAAGGTTGGCCTTTAGTAGAAACCTTGGCCAGGCTGGTCTAAAACCCGTGACCTCAGGTGATCTTCCCGCCTCAGCCTCCCAAAGTGCTAGGATTACAGCTGTGAGCCATTGGGCCTGGCCTGATTTTTTAAGATCAGAAGCAGGGGGAAAGGGATGAGTGAGATAACAAACTCTACCCCTACATCGTATTGACCCTCACCAGGTGTATAATGAGTTCATTCTGCCCTCGGAGCGAGATGGATTTCTCAGACGGATTCGGGAGATTATCCAGCGAGTGGAGACCCTGTTGAAGAGAGACACTGGCCCCGTGGAGGCTGCTGAAGACACCCTATGCCCCCAGGTCAGACCCCTCTGGACACTTCCAAGGGAAATGGACTCTCTGCTCCAGGGTTCATTACTCTCTGCCTTCAGCAGTCCCCTTGGATCTAACTCGTCTTCATCTCTGGGGCCCTAAAACAGTGGCCCTTACCCCATTTGAGAATATGATGAAAGCCATGGACTCTTGTTCTAGAAAACTTGTTCAATGCATACTTTTAACTCATTATTTTGAAATAATTTCAGACTTGTGGAGAGAAGTTGCAAGAATTGTACAAAGAACCCCTGGATACCCTTTGCCCAGATTTGCCAATTGTTAGTGTTTTGCCACCTTAGCATTATCATTCTCTCTTCCTCTCCCCTCTCTGAATGCGTGCACGCATATATTTTTCTGAACCACTTGAGAGTAAGTTGCAGACATCATGCCCTTTCACCCTTAAATTTCAGCACATATGCTGCTGAATCCCTTGAAACTCATGTATGCACTCCTAGAGGTTCATGGGTCCTAGCTTAGGAACCTTGGTCTGAAACCTTCCATCTCAGACTGCTGTTCCCCACTGTGACTGTGGACTTCTTCCTCTGCCTCAGGAGGAGCCAGCACCATTACCTGCCCTGCCTGTCCCCCTCCCAGACTCATCCAACGGTATGTACTTTCGTGTCCTTGCTCATCCTAACCCTTGGGGTTGCTCCTGGGAAGGGCATAGGACATGTGGGACTGTCATCTCAACATAGCCTCCTTCCCAGCAGAGCGCCAGAGCAGCACCTCCCTGGAGCACAGGAGCTGGGCAGGCTTCTCTACCTCCTCCTCTTCTGGAACTCCTTTGTCTCCTGGAACCCCCATTTCCCCAGGTCCCATCTTCCCCATCACTTCTCCCCCATGTCATCCCAGCCCCTCCCCATTCTCCCCCATTTCTTCCCAGGTCTCAAATCCCTTTCCACACCCCACCAACTCTCCACTTCCATTCTCCAGTGCACCCGAGTTTCCAGTCCCACCCTCTCAGTTTCCCCAGAGTTCTCTCCCCATGAGTTCTCCACCTGCATTCTCTCCCAGTTGTTCTCAGGTCACTCTTGGTCCCCCTTTTGCTCCTCTGTGCCCCTCCACTTCTTCCCTCCCCTCCACCACAGCAGCCCCTCTCCTCTCTCTGGCTAGTGCCTTCTCACTGGCTGTGATGACTGTGGCCCAGTCCCTGCTGTCCCCCTCACCCGGGCTCCTTTCCCAGTCTCCTCCAGCCCCTCCTAGTCCCCTCCCTAGCCTGTCACTTCCCCTCCCCCTTGCTCCTTGTGGCCAGGAGAGCCCTTCACCCCACACAGCTGAGGTGGAGAGTGAGGTGAGTAGAAAATGAAGAGGGATGATTAGGGAGACTCCATTCTGCACTTTCCCCTTCTCATGGACCCACACTTTCTAGGCTTTGCCAACTCCTGCTCGGCCCCTCCCAGGTGAAGCCAGGCTGGCACCCATCTCTGAAGGTGAGGCCTCTGACCACTGACCTTCCCCTGCCATTATCCCTACTTGCTGTCTATCCTGTCACTGACTGCTCTCCTTTCCTCATGCCTTCCTCCTCGTCGCCCTACAGAGGGAAAGCCGCAGCTTGTTGGGCGTTTCCAAGTGACATCATCCAAGGAACCGGCTGAGCCTCTTCCCCTGCAGCCAGCATCCCCCACTCTCTCCGGTTCTCCGAAACCTTCAACCCCTCAGCTCACTTCAGAGAGCTCAGATACAGAGGACAGTGCTGGAGGCGGGCCAGAGACCAGGGAAGCTCTGGCTGAAAGCGACCGTGCAGCTGAGGGTCTGGGGGCTGGAGCTGAGGAGGAAGGAGATGATGGGAAGGAACCCCAAGGTGGTGGCAGCTCCCCACCCCTGAGCCATCCCAGCCCTGTGTGGATGAACTACTCCTACAGCAGCTTGTGTCTGAGCAGCGAGGAGTCAGAAAGCAGTGGGGAAGATGAAGAGTTCTGGGCTGAGCTGCAGAGTCTTCGACAGAAGTGAGTCTGGGGAGGACGGAGGAGCAAGAGGTGAACCTGGGAGAGCGAGAGGTGTGGCTAGCCCTTTCATGCCCTCCGTGCATCCTCAGGCACTTATCAGAGGTGGAAACACTACAGACACTACAGAAAAAGGAAATTGAAGACTTGTACAGCCGGCTGGGGAAGCAGCCTCCACCGGGTATTGTGGCCCCAGCTGCTATGCTGTCTAGCCGCCAGCGCCGCCTCTCCAAGGGCAGCTTCCCCACCTCCCGCCGCAACAGCCTACAGCGCTCTGAGCCCCAAGGCCCTGGTGAGACTGCAGTCACCCAGCTTCCATCTTTTCCCTGAGATCCCTTCCTATCCACTCAGTTTTTTTTTCCAGGCCCTGGGGGTCTGCCCCGGGGGACTAGCCCCCTTCTCCCCACCTCCCTTTTCCTCACTTAGCGCTCTCCCTCCCTCATCCTGCTCCCAGGCATCATGCGAAGGAACTCCTTGAGTGGCAGCAGCACCGGCTCCCAGGAGCAGCGGGCAAGCAAGGGGGTGACATTCGCCGGGGATGTTGGCAGGATGGTGAGGGCGGGCCCAAGGGAGGGAGAGCCCAGGGAATGGTACCTGGCTGCAGCTTCGCCTTCTTCCCACCTTGGAGGTTTCTTCATCACTTTTTCTTTTCCCTCCAGTGAATTCAGAACAGAAGCCATGTATCTCCCTCACACCAGGGCCCACCACGGAGCTTGTGTTCTCAGAATCTGATGCTTTTCTGACCAACATAACTGAGCAAGGAAGATCCCAGCACTGAGGGGGTAGAAGGCCAGGGGGGCATGGAGAGTGCAGCTCCGTTATAGTGAAGAGCCAAACATATGTGAACTGTTTGCTGTGTGGAGGTGTCAGTTCTGCAGCCTACCATCTTTATGTACCCCCTCCCCTGCCAAGAGTCAACCACTAAGCAATCCCACCCAATCCCAGATGCTTCTAAAGGGGCCCACTCCCAGCTGGGAGAGTGCAGTGGATATGCTCACACCACATTATCAGCAGCCAATAAAAATGCTGGAAACAAGGATGTGAATCCATATGCCACGCCTTAGGAACTGGGGGGCAAAGCCCTGTGGGGTGAGGCAGGGGAGGATTTAAAAGGGACTCTCTTTTCACAATGGAAGGCAGGGGTGGAAGCTGCCCAGCCCTCTGGCTTCCTGCCATCAGTGAATGAGGAAACTGCAAGGTCAATGATCCACTTGACCAAGTTAGGATCCCCTCCAGATCCCACCGTAGACCTGTACAGGCAGGTACCAAGGAAAGTTAAAAGAATGAAGGCTGCTTGTCTTTCACCATTCATCCACCTGTCTCTCTCTCCCTCTCTCTGGTGATAGGAAAAACAGTAGAGTTACAGTATGTTCTTGTGGGTAGAGGGCAGAAGAGTGACCTTCCCCTAAGACGTGGGTTCAGTCTCAAAACAGCCCAGTGATCTCTCCCTTAAATCAGGTGGAAAGATCTCATGGAAAAAGTAATTCTAGTTAAACATTTACAGCTCCCTGGGGCAATGCCACCACTGCAGCTACCACCTGTGAAGCTTTCCAGCATGAAGTGCCATATGCTGCCTCACAGTCTCCACACTCACATGACTCCAGGAGAGATGATTCAGTTTATTATTCTCAACTTGACCCTAATCTATCCCACTGTAGGCTCCAACACTGCACAGAGCTACCACACCTAACCGCATTAACAGTTGCGTCCCTGGAAGGTGAAGGGGGTAAACCACAAAGAAACTTTGGGAAAAGCCAAGGTCAAACGCACACCTCTAAAGGAAACAAACTGCAAGAAGGGGGCTCAGTCACTGTACACAGCAAATGTGCTGTGGGCAAAGTTCTGTTCTTTTGACAGTGGCCAAATGCATAACTCCCTGGTTTCTTGAGCTCAATCACGGTCCAAGGTTAGTAAGGGTCATGGGGCATCATTCACCATGTGAAAGGGTTCCAGCAGGTTGGAGATGTCCAATATCCATCCATATTAGGATCCTGACGCCCTTGCCAGAGCTCGGGCTCGAGCAGCTTTGGCCTCTTCTTCTAGCTCATCTAGGAAACGCTCCTGGGAAATCGAGTAGAAGGTGTAACCATCTGGGGAGGTAGGTTCAGGAAACCACTTGGAATATGCACATTCCCCTTTACTAGATTTGCTCTACCACTCTTGTTACTCTCCCAAATCAGTGATTCTGGCTTCCTGCCCGCTGCTCTTTCTAAGCCCTAAACTCCAATTCCGTTATTATTAATAAATCAAATTAAAAGAGTACCTTAGGAATAACAAGGGAAGCTACTAACCCCATTTTACCCAAAGGTTAAACGGGTGGTTCGGCCTTCTTGCACATTCTGTTCCCCTGCCCCTGCCCCTGCCCCTATATACAGTCCCCTGGAGTCTACAACACGAGCGGATACAAATAGCTAACGCCAGGGCCCCGATGCCTAGGCCGGTCACGATGTTCCGGGTCCGCCGCTGTGGTAGGGCCTTCTGCCACTGGGCAAGCTGCACCTGCCGCATGAAATGCAGTTGCTCAGGTGTCAGCTTCTCCCGAGTCGGGTCGATACGCTGAGCAAACTGGGCCTCTCCACGTTTAGCATCCAGAGGGTCACCATCGCCCGAAGCCGCCATGTTGCCGCTCCTCCCTTTGCGGTGCCGCCGCGCGGGGCTCGCTGGAAACAGTAGTCCTTGGCCGCTGCAGTGGACGCTGGGAGTTGTAGTCCGCGTGCCCTTTCCCGAGCAGAGCCGAGGATCCCGGGCCCGGGGGATGGATGCGAGAGGTGAGAAGCGGACGTGCTTTCTGATTGGCTGAGGAGTCCGCGGCCGTTGGGGGTTTGAGGCTGTGGAGGGAATTGAGTTTTCCTCAGACTTGAGGCGAGGACACACTCACTGGAAGGGGACGAGGAATCCAGGGTGTGGTGGAAGACTGGAGAGGAGCTAAGGGGGTCGGTATATGGATTCAGTGGACCGTCCAGGTGCCCCAAGAGGCTCGTGAATATGGACGGACCCATGAGGCCAAGACTGGCCTCCCTCGTTGACTTTCAGTTTGGAGTTGTCGCCACAGAGACGATTGAAGACGCCCTGCTTCACTTGGCCCAGCAGAATGAGCAAGCAGTGCGGGAGGCCGCCGGGCGGCTGGGCAGCTTCAGGGAGCCCCGGATCGTGGGTGTGGCTTGCAGGGCTGGGGAGCTGGGTTCATGGGAGACTGGGGAATGTGTCTTTCAGGAACTGACCTTAAGATTCCGTTGATTTTATTCATTCAGAAAATGTTTGGTAACACCCACTCTTTGCGGGGTGCCGGGGATATAGTGATGGACAAGACGCAACAGTGCCCTCCCCTTGATTTCTTTGACATGTATGGAGTACTTACTAGTGGCACTGCCTGGATAGAAAGATGATATAGAGGGCCGGGCGTGGTGGCCCACGCCTGTAAAGCACTTAGGGAGCCTGAGGCAGGTGGATCACTTGAGGGCAGGAGTTCAAGACCAGCCTGGCCAATATGGTGAAATCCCGTCTTTACTAAAAAATACAAAAACTAGCTAGGCGTGGTGGCACGCACCTGTAATCCCCTCTACTCGGGAGGCTGAGACAGGAGAATCGCTTGAACCCAGGAGGCGGAGGTTGCAGTGAGCCAAGATCGTGTCATTGCACTTCAGCCTGGGCGACAAGAGCGAAATGCTGTCTCAAAAAAGAAAAGAAAAGAAAAGAAAGAAAGTTGAAATAGAGATAGAGGCCTTGCCTTCAAACCATGTGCAATTTGGGGGAGACATTAGGACAAATATGCAATGACTAGGTACTATGTTAGATAAGCGACATCAGAGAGAGAGAAAACAAGTGTTTATGGGGATTGAGAGGAGCAATGGGGTGACAGGAAGAATTCAGGGGATGGCCCAGGCATTGGAACATTTCAAGCAGACCTTGAGGGAGGGAGGACATTGGGTTGGTGAAGGGGGAGGAAGGAGACAGCGTTTCTACCAAAAAGGGGTAGCATGAGTAAAGCTATGGAAATGGGGTGCTTAGGGTGTATGTGGGTACAGTGTAGTCCACGTCGGCCAGTGCATGTGGAAGAGTAGTTGAAATTAAGACCAGAAAAGTAGTTTGGAGACATTCCATGTGGAAGTTTGAATGCCAAGGGGAAGAGTTTATCCTTGCTTTAGTAGAAAACCAACAAGACATTGAAGGTTTTTAAATAAGGGAGTGATATGACAGTAACCCTGCCTTAGTAAGCATTATTTTGGCAGTGATGTAAAGGAGGTAAAGGATAGATTCAACCAGAGGGAGATGGAAGGTAGGCAGACAGGTAGAGTCAATGTCTTTAGGCTAGGTGATAGGGCAGAGGGAATGACAAGGGAGAGTGGATTAAAAACATTCCAGAGGCAAAGTCTAGGGTTCTGCCTTGGATAAATTTAAGAAGTGAAGGAGAAAAAGGTGACTATGTCAAACGGTTGAGCCTAAGAGACTGGGAGTATAGTGGTTATTAGAAGAAACACACAGGCTGGGTGCGGTGGCTCACGCCTGTAATCCGAGCACTTTGGAAGGCCAAGACAGGTGGATCACTTGAGGTCTGGAGTTCAAGACCAGCCTGGCCAACATGGTGAAACCCCGTCTCTATTAAAAATACAAAAATTAGCCAGGCATGGTGGCCCATGCCTGTAATCCCAGCTACTCAGGAGGCTGAGGCAGGAGAATTGCTTGAACCCGGGAGGCAGAGGTTGCAGTGAGCTGAGATCACGCCACTGCACTCCAGCCTGGGCAACAGAACAAGACTCTATCTCAAAAAAAAAAAAAAAAAGAAAGAAAAAAAGAAACACACAGGCTGGGTGCAGTGGCTTACACCAGTAATCCCAGCACTTTGGGAGGCTGAGTCAGGGGGATCACCTGAAGTCAGGAGTTCAAGACCAGCCTGACAAATATGGAGAAAACCTGTCTCTACTAAAAATACAAAATTTGCCAAGTGTGATGGCACATGCCTGTAATCCCAGCTATTTGGGAGGCTGAGGCAGGAGAATCGCTTGAACCAAGGAGGCAGAGGTTGCTTTGAGCCAAGATCAAGCCATTGCACTCCAGCCTGGGCAACAAGAGTGAAACTGTCTCAAAAAAAAAAAAAAAGAAAAGAAAAAAAGAAAAACACAGACATGGCCGGGTGCAGTGGCTCACGCCGAGGTGGGCAGATCACGAGGTCAGGAGTTTGAGACCAGCCTGGACAACTTAGTGAAACCCCATCTCTATTAAAAATACAAAAATTAGCCAGGCATGGTGGCGGGTGCCTGTAGTCCCAGCTACTCAAGAGGCTGAGGCAGGAGAATCACCTGGTAGGTGGAGGTTGCAGTGAGCCAAGATTGCGCCACTGCACTCCAGCCTAGGCAACAGAGTGAGACTCTTGTGTCAAAAAAAAAAAAAGAAAAAAAGGAAAGAAAGAAACACACAGACACACTACACAAATAAAGCAGGAGGAAAAGTGACTGATGTTCGGGAAAGATAATAATAGCTTTTTGGAGCCTGGCCAACATGGTGAAAACCCATCTCTACTAAAAATGCAAAAATTAGCCAGGCACAGTGTCAGAAGAATCGCTTGAACCCAGGAGGTGGAGATTGCAGTGAGCCAAGATCGTGCCATTGCACTCCTGCCTGGATGACAGAGTGAGATCCTGTCTCGAAATATATATATATAATAGCTTTGGTTTTGGATCTGCTAAGTTTAAGGTCTTTGCAGAACATCTAAAGGAAGTGTTCTTGTAGACTATTCAAAAAGTAGGTCAGAAGAGAGGTCAGAAATGGAGATAAAACTTTTCAAGTTATCTTCACAATGATATTGTTGAAACTGTGGCAGAGGATGAGCTCCTAGAAGGAGAAAAGAAAAGCAGGTCAAAGACAGTTCCTTGGGTAACACTTTGTGTTTGGGGGATTGGAGTAAGAAGACTTATGAAAGAAAAGGAGGAGATAGGAACAGAACAAAAGGGACTTTTAGAAGCCAAGAGGAGACTTTGAAGAGGATGATGGTCAGCAGTTTCAGATGTGTTAGGGATATCAACAGAACTAAAGATTTCAAAAAGCCATGAAATTTAACAATTTGGACATATGTATTATCCTCTGAGAATCATTTCAGCAAGTTAGGAAAGGTAGAAGCCAAAATGTAGACAATTAGGGGGTGAATGAAGTGGCAGCATTAGGTGTATAAGCCAGGCTTTCGAGTAATTCAACAGCGAGGCTGAGACGGGAGGATTACTTGAGCCCAGGAGTTTGAGACCAGCCTGGGCAACATAGCAAGATCCCGTCTATTTATTATTTATTTATTTATTTATTTATTTAAAAAAAAAATCAACAGCAATGGGAAGGAGAGAGGTGGAGCCCTCCCCTAAGAGGCTAGAATGGGAGGGTCTTTTAGTAAATGCAGATCTGATCTGAGTATGCTTGTTAGCGAGGAGATGGGGCCAGTGGTAAGGGAGAGGCATAACCCTCATCCATTCCACCTAATCCAAGCTCAGTTTTCTTGGCAAATTAAAGCAGAAAACAGAATCAAATGTCCAGATAATTCAGAGCAAAACCAAACCAAAACTAAACAACTGCACACATATATAAAGAACAAAACTAAGAAATAAAGCCTGAAGTCCAGCAAATAAAATGACTAATAACAGACACAATTATGTGTTCTAGGGTATTTTGCTGAGTTGCTTCAGCTAAGTCTGTCCTGCATTGGACACTGCTAGCCAAACTGTAGCCTCTGTAATGATGAGGTTTTGCACATTTATTGATGTGTAATGTGTGTTGAGTAGATTGTTAAAGTGTCTTGTGCTAGCTTGACTTCATTTTCTAAGTTAAATTTTTTTCTGAAGACATATGATTATTTGACTGTATGTGTAATTCTCTACTGATCAATGCTAAAAGGTCCTTGGTCTGTAGGAGCTTTTTTTTGTTGAGAACTGATATTTATCCTTGTTTCCACCCTCTAATGATATTGCAAGCTAAATAGAATTCTATCTGGAGCTGTTCTTTCAAACAGAAACAGAGGCGGGCTAAAATCTTGCCAAGGTATCTCACCCTTCTCACCTTCCCAGTGACTCCCTCCCCCCAAATTGGGCTATGTTCCCTGATTTAGGGGATGTTTCTTCAAAACAAGCCACTTCACAGTAACACACTTGCTCCTGGGGAGAGGCTCAGCCACCACAGATTTACCCAACAAACTGGTGGTGGAGAGATGGTGTCCAGCTGTAAGGTGACTTGTGTTTGTAAAGCAATGGGAGTTCTCCAGAGGGTGGTTACTAAACAAACAGTGTCATAAAGAAGATTGAAGCTCCAGGAGGGACCTTTCTGTTCCTGCCAACATTCCACAGAAAACAGAATATAGGGGTTAGGGTTCTTATCCATCCAAGAATCTTCCTTGAAGCTGGGGGTTCCCAGCATGGTGTAGAGGTCACCTAGACCAGCTGGTATGTTTGTGTGTAACTGGCCAAGCCTTTTATCAGCTGAGACCCACAGGAAGGCTCAAGGGTCACTGAGGGGGCTTGGTAAGCCCTTGTCTTTGGCACTTGGTCAGCCTCCTTTTTATGCCTCTGATCTGCCTATTGGCAGCAAAAGAAACTAAGCTCAGCTTTGGTTGTTTTAGTCTCATCTTTCTCACCTCCTGACCCTCTTCCCTTGGCCCTATCATGGCTTTTACACAACACCAAGAGTTCACAGAGTGGTTTTGGTTGCATCTTGTGAATTAGGCTGTTTTCTTCCTGTTTTGGCAGAGTTTGTTTTTCTCCTGTCTGAACAATGGTGTCTGGAGAAATCTGTGAGCTACCAGGCTGTAGAAATCCTAGAAAGGTAAAGCCCTGGCATAAGGCCTCTCAGAGTGGCTAATATACCTACATCTTTAATAAAGTACTAGTAGTTACCCCTTACCCTGAGACCTGGTTTTACACCCTCTTTTTTTAACTTGCAAATGTAAATTTCTTTGTTGTTATTGTTGTTGTTTTGAGACAGGGTCTCGCTCTGTCACCAGGCTGGAGTACAGAGGTGGGATCTCAGCTCACTGCACCTTGACCTCCTGGGCTCAAGCAGTCCTCCCACCTCAGCTTTCTGAGTAGCAGGGACTGCAGGCATGTGCCTCCACACTTGGCTAATTTTTTTTTTTTTGTAGAGACAGGTTTTCACCATGTTGCCTAGGGTGGTCTTGAACTCCTGGGCTCAAGTGATCAGTCTGCCTTGGCCTCTCAAAGTGCTGGGATTACAGGTACGAGCCACCATGCTCAGCCTCAAATGTAAATTTCTTAGCCAGCAAATTAAACTCCCTTTAGTTTGTGTGAGTGTGGATTGTTTACTCTCTCCTTCCCTTCCTCATAGGTTTATGGTGAAACAGGCAGAGAACATCTGCAGGCAAGCCACAATCCAGCCGAGAGATAATAAGAGAGAGTTTCAGAATTGGAGGGCTCTGAAAGAGCAGCTTTTCAACAAGTTTACTCTCCGTCTTGTGTCATGTGTTCAGTTGGCCAGCAAACTTTCCTTCCAAAACAAAGTAAGGAGCTGGGATTGCTCATGGGCACTTGAGTGTTAGGAAGAAACCAGCTTATACAAAGGGGACTGTGATGAGCTTCAAGTCATCGACAAGAAGAAAATAAATAAATTACAAATTAAAAACAACGATGGGCTGGGCACGGTGGCTCATGCCTGTAATTCTAGCACTTTGGGAGGCCGAGGTGGGTGGGTCACCAGAGGTCAGGAGTTCAAGACCAGCCTGGCTAACATGGTAAAAACCCATATCTACTAAAAATACAAAAATTAGCCAGGTGTGGTGGTGCATGCCTGTAATCCCAGCTCCTTGGGAGGCTGAGGCTGGAGAATCGCTTGAACCTGGGAGGTGGAGGTTGCAATGACCTGAGATTGTGCCATTGCACTCCAGCCTGGGCAACAGAGCGACTCTGTCTCAAAAAAAAAACAAAAAACAAAAAACAAAAAACTAACAACAACAAAAAACAAGGTAGCTGTGAGAAACCTACTCCTAGGCCAGGTGATACAACTCGTGGAAATTCCAGAATATAATTATGCTTCCTAAGCACACCTCCTACACACACACTCACTTTCTCTCTCTCTCTCTCTCTCTCTTTCTCTCTCTCTCTCTCTCTCCCCCCTCCCCTCACTCACACAGAGGCAGTTGTTAAATAGCCTGAAGTTCTGTTCCCAAAGTATAATTAGGACAGATGCCATCATTCATACTGGTCACCTTTCCTCCCCTTGAACTCAAGAGCAGTTTACATAAGGTTCCTGAATTGCCAGCATACCTATCAGCAGTAAAGGCAAACTATTACATTTATAAGGAAAAAAAATGTGTCCACATCACTACCCAATGCCTATACAGTAAAATATCATTCATTCAACAAATACTTACTGAGTTTATTCTATGGGCAGATGCTGTACTAGGTGCCATGGCTACAATGGTAAAAAAATATTGTCTATGCTCACAAGGAACCTATTATGTAATGGGAAAAGACACATACAAATAGTGTGAAAAAATGCTCTGATTAATGTAAATACAGAGGGCTATATATGTACCTCATCAGCTTTGGAGAGTCAAGGAGGTGTATTTAGAGAAAATGACTTCTTGAAATGGGGTGGGGTGGGAGATGGGTGGATCCTAAGAGAAGAAGGAGAGGAGTTAGGGAGAGCAGTGAGAGGAAGGGAGGAAAGGAAGGAGGATCCAGGTATAGAAAACAGCATGCGTAGTCACTTGGAGAGGGACGCATGGGGGTTTGGGAACTGCAAGTAATTCTGAATGACAAGCAGAGTACGAGGGGGAATTACCAAGAGACAAGACTGGAGATGAAGGAATGGGCTGGATTATGAAGGGCTTTGTGCACTCTGCCAAGATGTATGACCTTTATCCTAACATTCTTCTTTCCCCGTTTTTTTCTTTGCTCAGATAATCAGCAACATTACAGTCTTGAATTTCCTCCAGAGTCTAGGCTATTTACACACTAAAGAAGAACTGCTGGAGTCAGAGCTTGATGTTTTGAAGTCCCTGAACTTCCAAATTAATCTGCCCACTCCCCTGGCATATGTGGAGATGCTCCTAGAGGTTTTAGGTATCTTGTTGTGTCAGGGAATATGGGTTGGAGACTTCCATAGAAGGCAATATAAAAGGTGCACAGGAAGGGGGTGGCAGGTGCAGTGCCTCACACCTATAATCCCAGCCCTTTGGGAGGCCGAGGCATGTGGATCACTTGAGGGCAGGAGTTCAAGATCAGCCTGGTGAAAGCTCATCTCTACTAAAAATACAAAAATTAGGGCCAGGCACAGTGGCTCACACCTATAATCCCAGCACTTTGGGAGGCTGAGGTGGGTGGATCACGAGGTCAGGAGTACGAGACTGGCCTGGCCAAGATTGTGAAATCCTGTCTCTACCAAAAAATATAAAAATTAGCCAGGCACAGTGGCAGGTGCCTGTAATTCCAGCTACTCAGGAGGCTGAGGCAGGAGAATCGCTTGAACCCAAGAAGCAGAGGTTGCAGTGAGCTGAGATCGCACCACTGCACTCTAGCCTGGGTGACAGAGTAAGACTCCATCTCAAAAAACAAACAAACAAAAAGAAATTAGCCAGGAGTGGTGGCGGGTGTCTGTAATCCCAGCTACTTGGGAGGCCCTGGGAGGAGGAGGTTGCAGGAGATTGTGCCACTGCACTCCAGCCTGAGTGACAGAGTGGACTCCGTCTCAAAAAAAAAAAAAAATGTGCACAGAGGTTTGGGAGCAGTGGGCAAAACCTGCCAATGAGGAATAGCAGGAAGCTTGATGGTGTCTCTGGATGACTGAAAAAGGTGTTTCCTCTGGCACTTGTCAGGGAAAGCAGCTCAGAGGTCTTAGTGACTGGTTTCTCTTTGGACTCACTAGTCATTCTTACTGCAGGATCAAAGAGTTGATTTTATAGAGAGGCATAAGATAAGAGAGGGACAACTACATGCTAATTTTATGTATACTACAGATGGAGGTTTCTTTACCTCACCTTTGTCCTTTAAAATTGATCTCCAGCTAAACAGGTTTCTTGTAGTAGAATATAGCAACCAGGAAGTACATTAGCACCTTAACAGCTTTGTCACAACTGTGGTTACAATCAGAGAAGATATGATCATAAATTCTTCCTATCATTCCCATACTCCATCTAGGATACAATGGCTGTTTGGTTCCAGCCATGAGGCTGCATGCAACCTGTTTGACACTGCTTGACCTGGTCTATCTTCTTCATGAACCCATATATGAGAGCCTGTTGAGGGCTTCAATTGAGAACTCCACTCCCAGTCAGCTGCAAGGGTAAGACAACTCCTATAGGGAAGGCTCTTTCCGGGAACAGAGTGGGAGACAGACCACAAGAACTTGGGGAATGGAATTAACCTAGCAAGGCATCTAGTCCCCGGATAACCTACTGAGGTTACCTGGTTCTCATTAGCTTCCAATATGTTGCTTGGATGCAGATGACTGAGCCCGATCAGGAAAACCCTAAAGGCTTTTACTTTTAAATTTAAATTACTTCAAGTAATTAACGTATTTTCTTTCCTAGTTCTTCCTTTATAGTTGTATATAACTCAAGGTTACTGGACTGCTTTGGTCATTTAGAAAAAAAAGTCACAGGGTTGCAACTTGGATAAAAGTGTTTGATTACTGTAAAGCCACATTGTTAAAAGCCTGAGTTACAATTGCTAGAGACAGATGGAACTACAAAAGGCCTATAAACCATTCAAACATGAGGCTCATGTTAATCCCAGTTATATTGGGAGAGAATGGGAGAGCAGGTCAATGAGCTATTACTTGACCATTTCCTTCCATGTCTGAAAAATCCAAGATGATCAAAACAAATAATTCATAGTTGAAGTTCCATGACCCTATCTATGATTTGGAAGATCAAGTTCCATTCTAGCTCTAAAATTAATGTGGTTTTCATCACTCAGGGAAAAGTTTATTTCAGTGAAGGAAGACTTCATGCTGTTGGCAGTAGGAATCATTGCAGCAAGTGCTTTCATCCAAAACCATGAGTGTTGGAGCCAGGTAGGGACCACTGAGCAGGACCAGCATGGTGAGAATTCATTTAACAGAACGCATTTCACCCATCAGTTAAACTGAAAACAACTTAAAGTGCCAAGACGCAGGATTAGGATGAGTATGCAAGATTTGAGGAGAAAATCTAGGATAGGACGGAAATGTTTCCTTGTTTTCCTTTTATAAAACTAGAAATGGAGCCCCAATTTCGGCTTGTTCGTTTCTCTTTATAATGATAACCTGCTACTATGTTAAAGTCCAGGCTGGGCATGGTGGCTCATGCCTGTAATCCCAGCATTTTGGGAGGCCAAGGTGGGAGGAGTGTGAGCCCAGGAGTTCAAGACCAGCCTGTTCAACATAGCAAGATCTTGTCACTACAAAAATTAAAAATTAGTCAGGGCTGGGCACAGTGGCTCATGCCTATATCCCAGCACTTTGGGAGGCCAAGGCAGGTGGATCGCCTGGGCTCAGGAGTTGGAGATCAGCTTGTGCAACATGGCAGAACTCAGTCTTTACCAAAAAATTTTAAAACATTAGCTGTGTGTGGTGGCACACACCTGTGGTCCCAGCTACTCAGGAGGCTGAGGTAGAAGGATCACTTGAGCCTGGGAGGTGGAAGCTGCAGTGAGCCAAGATTGCACCACTGCACTCCAAACTGGGTGACAGAGTGAGACTGTCTCAAAAAAAAAAAAAAAAAATTTAGCAGGGCATGGTGGTACACGCCTCTAGTCCCAATTACTTGGACTATTTGGGAGGTTGAGATGGGAGGATCACTTGAGCCCAGGAGCTGGAGGCTGCACTGAGCCATGATTGTGCCACTGTACTCCAGCCTGGGTGACAGAGTGAAACCCTGTCTCAAAAAAAAAAAAAAAAAAAAGAAAAGAAAAGAAAAAAACAAAAAGGCCAGGCAGAGTGGTTCACGCCTGTAACTCTAGCGTTTTCGAAGGCTAAGGCAAGAGGACTGTTTCAGCCCAGGAGTTGGAGACTAGCCTGGGCAACATAGTGAGACCTCATCTCTACAAAAAATAAACAAAATTAGCTGGACATGGTGGCTTGTGCCTGTAGTCCCAGCTACTCAGGAGGCTGAAGTGGGAGGATCATTTAAGCCCAGGAGGCAGAGGTTGCAGTGAGCCAAAAATCACACCTCTGCACTGCAGCCTGGCAGCCTGGGCAAGAGTGAGACCCTGTTTCAAAACAAAACAAAGTCCAATAACTATATCCTCCCAAATAATGAAAATGTCAAGGCCCAAATATTGGTCTTATATTTCACAAAACTTATCTCCAGCAGAGGGAAATGTCTTTCAGAAAATTTCCATGCTAACATTATCAGGACAAAGGTATGTAATCTGGCCATTGGCAAACACTAGAATCTGGATTTTAGAAAAATGAAAATTTACAATTGCCTTGAGAGAACATCCCAAGTAATGTGTGTGTTTGTGCACTAAAATATATTGAGATTTTTTACTAATAAGAAATCTGTCTCTATTTCTGAAGGTTGGGGAGCATTTGCAGAGCATCACTGGTATTGCCTTGGCAAGCATTGCTGAGTTCTCTTATGCAATCCTGACTCACAGCGTGGGAGCCAACACTCCAGGGCGACAGCAGTCTATTCCTCCCCACCTGGCAGCCAGAGCTCTGAAGACTGTTGCTTCCTCTAACACATGAAGCAGGTTGAATTCACCAAATATAAACAGCTTTCCATCACTGCACTCATGCCTCCCTCTGTTTACTTTCATACTCAGGGTACAAAAGTTCCAAGTCTCTCTTCAACTGTATTTTTATGCCAATTTCATGCTTATTTTTTCTTTATCAGAGAGAGTTAAGGCGGACGAACATGCCCTTTTTGTCATATCAGCCTGAAAATAAAAAGCTAAGTGGAGAGAGATTAATAAAGTTGGTTCATTTTTGTTTAACAAGATATTTATACTTTTAATTTCATTAAGAGGAACATCAGGCATGGATATTAGTATTAATCAGGGGCTTACAGACTATCTGGGTGACCTTGACTAAGCATCAAGGAGGTAGCCTTTATTTCCCCTTAAAATTAGTTTAACATCTCTGTTCCATTATTGAGATCTATACAAACAGGGCTTCCTCAACAGCTATCTATTTTTACTAGAGCCTTTTTTTAAAAACTAAAACTAACTCTAAGCATGTTTAAACAGAATTTCCACATACCTGCATTAGAACTCAATTCTCCCAGAATACAAAGTACTCTATTTTAAAGAAAAACCCAACAGTGTACCTCTGGGCAGTTTTCAGACCGTAGCAAATCTTTTATTACAAATAATTAAATCTCTCCATAATGTCTCAAACAGTATCAAACACCATTTCATATCTCTAACACAGAGCAGAGTCGGCATTCAGTATGAGAACCAAGTGAGAAGTGTTAAATTTCAAGTGTCTGATCACATCACATGGTGACCAGCTAAAGCTTGGATGTCATTTTCCCACATTATCCAACTGTGCATCTCAAACATATCCTCGTCTCAGTAGAGACAGAAGTTTCTGTTTCATATTGTTAAGTGCAGGAAGCTGAGAGAGATAAAATCCAGTGAAAACACATCAATCTCAATTCAACTCAGTTTAAAAAAAAAAAAAGCAAATTTAAATTAAAAAAAGTTGTTTTCAGGGAAGAAGGGGAAAGGAGTCCATGGGGTTAAGAGTCAAAACTATGACAAGGACTGGCAGCTATACATGGCATGTTGTAGGTCTGGAAACTATCTGTCACATGATATTTTAAAATAAAGTGGCTTTTGTGGGTTTTTTCTTTTTTGGTATTGTAAACATGTGCTGTTTAATATTACCCGAATTTAATTTAAAACATGTTTGCAAACAAAATTTAAAGCCTTTAAGGCAAACCTCTCCCTAAGGAAAAAAGTCATTTGTTATAAAATTGTGAGGATACCCAAGCAAGACCCCACTTAAGATTCGTCAGCATGAACTTGAGAGCTTTTGTCCACTGCTCCTCAGAGTTAAACTGGGTTTTGATGGAATAGGAGCCGCCGCTGCCTCCTGTGTCTTCAATCTTGCCTTTCTCCACATCCATCCTGCAGATGGACACAGCAGAACTCATTAGTAACTGAGATCTGAGTTAAGTCAGTTCAGGGCAGGGACTTGATCATGAGACTATTCACGTCATTTTATCTATTAAAGAACACTTGGTGAGGAATGGTGGTGTATTTTGGAATTGCTTGAAAGCCAAAAATCAAGAAGACTGTCACAAGAGCCTCATTGTCATTGCAGAGTACAGGGACAGGACACACACCCAAACAGAAGAGAAGCCTGGAGCAGGGGTGAGTGAGGGTTACAGTACTTCTTGCTGTTTTCCTAGGCATCCCTGAACTTGGCAGGGGAGAAAGGAGGCAGAAGAAAATAAATGCTTTGTTTTGGGGTGATAGAAGCAGCCTTACTCTAGGTAAAAACTAGAGTTTCCATCCATCACTGGGATCCTAAAAAATTTGACCAAAAGAAGCATTCCTGTGTATTTCCAAGGGCTTCAGGGAAAAACTTTCTTGAAACTGGAAAGCAGGCTTGAGCACTGTGCCAAGAAAACCCCCTAAACCAGCTAAGGCAACATCCTTCTACTCCACAGACTAGGTGGTCACATTCTGTCCTGCTTGCAGTATTGGATCAGTCTTTGCCCATCAATGTCATGTGATTCTGTGCCATTTTTTGCTTTCCCACCATTTATACTGTTTTGCCTCCATTCTTACTGCTGCTTCAATTCTGTTCAATTTGGTCCTATACAGGTTCACTCAGCACTGGGGTATACTGACCTGTAGGGAAGACAAAAACGTGTCTCGCCTTTCTCAACCTCTTCTTTGAACTGTTGCACACAGTCCAGGAAAGCCACCATTGCATGGTCAAACTTGTTGTCCCAGAAAAACCGCAACCCCCCAGAACAGTATAACGGCAGCTCCTGCCCAAGAAGAGAAAACTGGCTATGCATATGGCACCAAGACAGGCTTCCAGAGATTGTTCCCAATCCTATCAAATCTCTCAAGTCATGTTCTGTCTGTATCCCACTAGAAATTTATATTGTGGCTAGACTCTTACCTTCCATAGATTTGAACAACTACAATAACCTTGGGCAAATAACAATGCACTTAGAACTGTCTCACCATCAATGCTAAACTACAGGTTTAGCATCCCTAATCCAAAAATCCAAAATGCTACAAAACCTTTCCAAGAAGAGTAGATGGGAAAAGAAAAATAAATAAAGAAAAATGCTACAAAACCTGAAACTTTTTGAGCATCAATATGATGCCACAAGTGGAAAATTCCATAAATTCCATACCTGACACCTTTGCTTTCTGATGAAATGTATCACGAAACACAAGCTTTGTTTCATGCACAAAATTATTTAAAATATTGTATGAAATTGCCTTCAGACTACATGTATCAGGTATATATAAAACATAGAGGCCGGGCACAGTGGCTCACGCCTGTAATCCTAGCACTTTGGGAGGCTGAGGTGGGTGGGTCACCTGAGGTCAGGAATTCGAGACCAGCCTAGTCCAACATGGTAAAACCCTGTCTCTACTAAAAATACAAAAATTAACCAGGTGCGGTGGCAGGCGCCTGTAATCCCAGCTACTCAGGAGGCTGAGGCAGGAGAATTGCTTGAATCTGGGAGGCGGAGATTACAGTGAGCCAAGATCATACCATCATACTCCAGCCTGGGCAACAGAGAAAGACTCTGTCTCCAAAAAAAAAAAAAAAAAAAAAAAAAAAAAAAAAAAAGAAAGAAAGAAAGAAAGAAAGAAAGAAAAGAAAAAAGAAAAATGAATTTTGTGTTCAGACTTGGGTCCCATTCTCAAGATATCTTAGTATGTATACACGAATATCCCAAAATCTGAAAAAATCCAAAATTTAAAACACTTCTGGTCCCAAACATTTTGAGCAAGGGATACTCACCCTATAAACATCTCATGGTGATTCTTTTCCTATGCTAGTGCACACACCCTCCTCTGACCTGCCCATATCCCTTCTCAACAGACTATCAAAACCTAATTTTCCTCTACAAGACCCCCAAAACTAAACCTGAACTAGAAAAGATACTGAACAATACACTGGCTTTTCATATATCTCAGTCTAATAAAGAAACTGAATGCCAATATCAAAGCAAACCTTTGTTAAGAGATACAAGAACTCTGTATTCCAGTGAAAATGGAACTTCACAGAGTACCTTAGATTTGTCTGTTAGAGACTCCAGATATGAATGGTTTCCGTAAGGAACAAGTCGATACCTAAAATAGAGATACAGACAGAGATGGATACAGAACTCCTAAAGAGATTACTGGGAAGTTATAGCCCAGTGATTTCACTCTTCACTCTAGCCAAGGGCTTCTTTTATTCTCAATTCCCTCTGCCACCTCCCTACTGGATCCATGGTTAAAAGATTTTGTTTAATGAACAAACTACATTTATTATATAATTGCCTGGGGGGCCTTCCACAGACAAATGTTATATTTTGGTTTAGATTTAAGAAACAAAATCTGAAAATATCCTGAGGAACCCTAAGGTTCTGGGGCCTGTAGGCTGGGAACTACAGGTCATGCAACTCAGTGACTGTATTCAGTGGAAAGAGCCCTGTGATGAGGGGAAAACCAGACACTGACAGCTCTCCAACCACAGAAAACTCCCCGTCTGTGGGCAGCAAGGGGTCCTGACATGGTGGAGAGCAGTACCAGGTGGAAATACAGATTATATCAAAGACACACCACTCCCCAAGAAAGGGCTACATTTCCTACCTCTGAAATTTCAGACCCATCTTATTGGCCAGAGCATGGAGCAGCAACACAGTTTGGCCCCAAGCAGCATTAATCTCATTCCATTCCACGGGAACACTGGGCAGGCGACCCAGCCTGAAGTTATTGATTGTGCCAAACTGTCCACTGTGCCTACAGAGGAAGGCAGAAAGGTGGGGAGAAATACAGGGATTAGTTCAAACTTTTGAGATTGCCCACTCTCACCCCAAACCCAGCTTAAATCTATCTTCAAGTTCATATACTCAAGCTGTACTTGGCACTTTAAATACATGTCCAAAACTTGAGTCATCATCTTCTCCCCTGCTGCTCATACACCAAAGCAGAAAGCTGGGTGGTATCCTTCAATGCTCTCTCAGCTCCTTCCCTGCAAAACTGCTGAACTCTCCTGATTCTACCTGCTAAATCTCTTAGATCTGTCCACTCTTCTCCAAATTCAATGCTACTGCTCTTTTCCCTTAGATTCCTACTGACGAGTATCCTTACTAACCATTCCACTCCTTTATCCCAAGTCATTCCCCACGCTGCAGGTAAAACCATCATTCACGAGTACAAGTGAAATTATGTCACTTCCTTAGCTAAAATGCTTCAGTGTCTCCTACTGCCTTTTGGATCAATTCCAAACCTCTTAATAAGGCCAATGAGACCCTTTAGGAACTCGTAACTCTCCAGTTTCATATTCGGTCACTCTCTCCTTTACACTCAATCTTCAGTCACAGTAAGTCCTTTTAGTTCTCTGAATTTACCACTCCCTCTTTCCCGTTTCTTTGCACATGATGTTCTCTCTGCTAGGACCAACTCCCTCTTTGCAGACTTCTACTTTACCTCTCAGTTTAAACATGAGTCTCCTATTGGGAAACTCTCCATGTGGCCTCCCCAAACTGGATCAATTGCCCTTAGGTGTTCCCACAGCACCCTGGGTTTACCATCATCACACTGCATTACAACCGCTTGTTATTTACCCATCCCTTCTGCCAGATTATAACCAACTAGAAGATTGACTGCATACTGTTTTGCTATTGTCCTCCTAGCACTTAGTACAGTGTCTATTGCAGAGTAGATGCTCAACAGTTATTAGTTAAATTGATAAAACATCAAATACCCTGGGGATAAATCAGTACCAGGCAGCTGACCAGGTTTTTAAGTGGCTGAAGGCCTCAAGCCTTTTCCTTTCCTTAGACGGGTAGATGTCACCAAGCTCTAGAATTCCAATCCCTACTGTGCCTATCCCATCACTATGAATGAAAGAAACCTAGCTCAGTGAAGTTAACCTATGGTTCCTCTTTCGTAGGAAGTAGGCACCCAGGCTTAGTGGTCAACAGATAAAGTCCAGATATGTGCAGTGCTCCTCATCCTCCAGCTCTCATTACCAGATGTGGAAGGTTGCATTGAAGACGTTGGTTTTCTTCAGCTTGTCCAGCTGCATCTGGGCATAACGCATCTGGTTTTCGACACTCTTCAGCTCATCATCCAGCTCCAGCTGTTGTCGTTTAAATTCACTGTATTCTCTCTGATACCTGTGAGCAGCCAAAGGGACCACTGAAGGCTATCAGTTTGGGGGCTAAAGTTTCTCTCTAACCACACTATGAACAATTATTTAGCAATCAGTTACATCTAGCTCTAGCATCTTTTACATTTGGCATAGATTCCACTCAGAGGAACATCTGTGTCCTAGCTGTGTTGCCTGGGAGGAACAGAAATGTCTCACATTCCAGCTGCCCACATGCAAAAAGGTGGAAGAAAAAATACTTCTCCCAAACCAGGCCAAAAAAACCTCTTGCTATTTCTGATCTTTTTCAGAAGAGAAGTGAATGGGTTAAGAGTGTCATCTTCCAGCTGGGCATGGTGGCTCACGCCTGTAATCACAAGACTTTGGGGGTCTGAGGCAGGTGGACCACTTGAGCTCAAGAGTTCCAGACCAGCCCAGGCAACATGGGGAAACCCTGTCTCTATAAGAAACACAAAAATTAGCCAGGTATGGGTGGTGCACACCTGTAGTTCCAGCCACTTGGGAGGCTGAGTGCAGGAGGTCGAGGCTGCAGTGAGTCATGACGACACAACTGCACTCAGCCTGAATGACAGAGTTAAGACTCTGTTTCTATTTTAAAAAAAAAACAAAAAACAAAAAACAGAGTGGCTTCTTCCGTGAACCGGCCATAATTGGCCTTCTAAAGTTTCACTTCTATATACTTACTGTCCCTTAGTTAGTATACCCCACTTCCCAGTGAAACTTGTTATACTACTATATGAAAAAAACAGACTTTTCTCTGTCCTTCATTTCCACAACTTTAGTTAGTATGGACACTGTGTCACCTCCACTAGACAGAGGGTTCTCTCAGGTCAAAAACATCCATAATTTATTTTATGAGACAGGGTCCCACTCTGTTGCCCAAGCTGGAGTGCAGTGGTATGATCACAGCACACTGTAACCTCGAACTCCTGGGCTCAAGTGATCCCGCACTTCAGCCTCCTGAGTAGCTGCTAGGAGTACAGGTCCACCACACCAGCCTAATTTTTTTTTAATTTTTATTTTTGTAGAGATGGAGGTCTCACTATGTTTGCCCCAGATGGTCTTAAACTTCTGGCCTTAAGTGATCCTCCTGCCTCAGCCTCCCAAAGTGCTATAATTACAGATGTGAGCCACCACACCTGCCCCCCCCCTTACATTTTTAAGCTTGGAGGGAACAAATGTAGGCTAATTTGCTCATCTTTTCAGATGAGGATGGCTAGAAAGGGGCTGATTCATCCAAATGAGCCCATTTCCTACAGGACAGAGCCAAGACAGAGCTCTGGTTTCTGCACTCTCTATTTAACCAACGTCCTTTTTTTCACTTAATCATGCTGACTCTTCATATGTAACTCTCCCAACAAATCTCTAGAAACAGGGCATGGAAGCAACATGCAGGATCTGGAGCAGACATGCTGCTGACTGACAGCTGACTATAGTTTACAAACTAATCAGACATATGCAGCTGGAAGCCATTTCCTCTCCTGGAGACTTGAGTGTGAGAAGATAGAACAGGGTAAGCACTCACTGAGCTTCCTCCTGATCCAGTCTCTCAGCCTCAGCCTGGACCTTCTCGAGATTTTCTGCCACCATCTTGCGGTTCTTTTCCACATCTTCCAGCTCCTGGATCAGCCTCTCCTCCTCTAGTGCCAGCTCTTTTAGCTCCATCTGTAGCTGTTCGCTGTCATCTTCATTCATTTGCTCTAAGATCTCCAAACAACGTCTGCCAAAGACACAGGCAGAGTATACTTACTAGAGTTCCTTCTGGAGTAGAGCTCTTGGGTAAGGGCCAAACAGTCCCAGAGCAGTAACAGCTCTGAGCCCTGGCTCTGGAGGCACTCACTTGTAGTTCTGACACTCATTTTCAGTGACGTTGAGCTGAGTATCCAGCTGGTCTAAAAGAGTATCTGTGCATTCCTCACAGAGTGGGTGATCCACATCTGTCTGGCCCGACATGATGTCAAAAAGGTCCCCAGTGACCTGGAAGTGTGGGAGACTCAGGGTAGGGCCACCCCGATGCTACCTGATCAATCACCCACTCTCCCAGCCAGGCCTACTGCTTGCCACTGAAATGGGGCCGACTTGCCTTCAGTCTTCGGCTGAGGTTCTCCATGGTGCCGCCATCAGATGCCTCCCCAATCAGAGTGAAGCTGTTGGCGCTTTCTGTGGACATCATCCTGCAGATAGCCCCCCGCCCATGGGCCACATGAGGGAGCAGAGAGGCTTCCTCCACCTACTGCAATGCCAGTGGCAGAGACTCTCAAGCACCAGCTGAGGGGCCTCAGGGCACATACCCACTCCTAGCCCGACTGACCTCCCAAGGGTACCTCTCTCCCAAAGGAAGGCCATGCTGGTCTTCCACAGGGACACTCAGCACGAAGGTTGGCCTGGATGGACTAAGGAGGGAGAGGGGGCATAAAAAAATTGATATGTGTATGACTACAGTGGAAAAGAAGGGAGAATCAGGAAAGGCCATTTTAAAAAATATTAACCCCTTATTTAAAAATAACCCCTTGCCAGCAAACTCTTTACCTGCAGATATGAGAACTAGGACCTGCACATCTAACAACACTTGCTATTTTGAAACTTCTCAAGAGCTCATGTCTTTTATTAGTGATTAATCACTCCCTCAATTTTTCTCAATACTTCATTAGAGCTACTATCTTTCCCATTGTGTGAATGGCTACAGGAAAAAATCCATACTGGACTGGGTGACAGGTATAGGGAATACATCTTTTCTGAAAGGGCCAAAAGGCTAGGTGATGATGCATCTCCATCACCTGGCTCCAGGTCTCGATTCCTGGATTTAATTAAAATTCTACTAGCCTTTGGCAAGGAACAGGGGGCTGAGAAGTAGTAGGCACCTGGCTGGGGGGATGAATCTGCGAGAGACACCATCCTGGCGAGGAGTTTCAATAAATGGCTCCTGGGAAAGAAATATGAGCGCATTAGAATTCTGGCAGCTTAGAAGTAGAGTTCATTTCCCAAACAGCCTGAGAACTATATAGCTTTAGTTTTGATTGATAACCACAATATTTGATAAACCACATAGACTTAAAAAATGTGTATTATTGAGGCAATCCTTACATATGTGGACTAAGAAAGGACCCATGATACAGACAAACCCCAAGTCCCATTTGATTTTTGTGGGGAACAGCATTTCCTAACTATGTTATACTCTATTTATGGTTACACTTGCATTTCTCAACACTTACCAGTCAAGGGTAGGAGACAGAATGCCCTAAATCATAGCACAAGGAAAAAGCCAGATCAGATGGCAATGAAGTCTCTCACAGTACAAAGTAGATCATTTATATGTTTTCAGTATTTTGAGATTATTTGTATGTGATCAAAATCTTACGATATCTATTGACTTCAATCGCCAGACCCCTTTGCTGCTTTGCTTAAGACTTTCTCTGGCTCCTGGACTCTTCACTGCCTGCAGGGGGCACTGGCCAGAATTAATAACCCCTACTCAACCTGACATCAGCCCACCCCCAGTGACTGGCAGCAGCGGGTAAATAAATACTCCAGCTCCCTTGCTACTTGAGGAGAAGAAATCTCAGGTGTGTATTCAACACTATCTCGCAGGATGTTGCTCCACAGATGCTCCACAGGACCACTGATATTATCACGGTTTAAAATGACATGTTCTCTAACACTGACAATTCTTTCTGTCCAGGGTAATATACAAGTCGCTGTCCTAACCAGGATGCTTTTGAAATGAAGAGGAGTGGATATTAACAACTAGCTAGAACAACAGATGCAAACCAATGCTCTGGAATGACCTGGACACACAAGTTATTCCATCTCCAACCTACAATAATTTATAATTCTGCTTCAAATAAAAAGCCCATTCCAACATTTTAAAACAGCTCATTCAGTAACCCCGTGGCCTCAGGTGCAGGTCTGTATCTCCAATGATGCAGAGCAGCCTGATCATGTAGAATGTCTCATTACCCAGAGACCCCAAAAGTCTGGGGGCTCTTCGAGCACCAAGTAGCCTGCAGAAACCAAGACTACATTCCTGTGTTTTCATATCCAATCTCCCATTTGGAATGTTTACTATATGAGGAGGATAGGGGAGAGAGCACTTCTATTACCTCTCCTGAGTTAGTCTCTTCCTCCTGGGTCTCTCCTGGTTTCGCCTGGGCTGTGGTAAGTAATGGAGCTAAGGGCAAGGAAAATACTGGGTCAGAAACAGTCTTATTAAAGCAGGAGGGCATCTGAAAGTATGGGAAAAGAATCTGAAATATCCTCATCACCACCCTCACCTCCAATTTTTCTTTTTTTTTTTTTTTTTAAGATGGGGTTTCACCATGTTGGTCAGGCTGGTCTTGAACTCCCGACCTCAGGTGATCCACCAGCCTTGGCCTCCAAAGTGCTTGGATTACAGGTGTGAGCCACTACGCCCGGCCCAAATTTTTCTTAAAGTACCATTTACACAAAAAAAAATCTGTGATCTTCCTCACCCCCATTAAATCAGATTAAGGAAATGTTCAATTTTTTTAAGGCATAATGGTAACATGATTATTTTAAAGAATCTTTATCTGTCAAAAATCCAGAAATATTTACAATATTTATGTTTGGGATTTGCTTCAAAACAATTCAGGGTGGGAAGAAATGGATGGGGCCATAGACAAAGCATGATTAAATATGTGTTGATAATTGTTGCAACTAGGTGATGGGTATACACGGGTTAATGATATACTCTAGAATTTTCCATCACAAATGTTAACATCCTGTTTCCCCCAGAATAGCAGGGAGGGAACATGAGGAAACCCTCTGGAAAGGTGAAACATTGCTAAATTGCAATCATTCAGATTACATGAGTGTATCCATTTGTCAAAAATATACAGCTAAGATTTCAAGGCAAGACAATTTATCTTTCTAAAAAAGTGTGAAAACCATAATAATTGAGTGGGGGATGGGAGGTGAATGGAAGTGTAGATAACATGTCAGCATATGGATGATTGTTGAAGCTGGATGATGGATACAAGGGAGGCTATTACGCTATTCTCTTGACTATACATGTCCATAATAAAATATTTCCATAATAAAAAGTCAAAAATTGTTATTAAGAGTTAATTTCCCCTCAAAAAAGAGAAACTGGGTAATAATAGCAGCTAACATTTATTGTGTACTATTTGCCCAGCATATTCCTAAGTGTTTCTGTGGTTTGTCATATTTGAATCTTATAAATTCTTTATGAGGCAGTTTAACATTTTACAGAAAAATCAGAAACCGAGGCTTGGAGATATGAAGTAACTTGCAAAAAGTCATTCAGCTTGTAAATGACAGCCAGGATTTAAACCCAAGTGGGCTGCCTACAGGCCCATAAGCTTATGTAAGCTGCCTATTCAGTCTTTTCTTTTACTGCCTGACTTAATTTGAACTCTTCTGACTTTGTGGGATTTGGGTTTTTTTTTTTTTAATTTTTTTAATTATAGAGACAGGGTCTTACTGTGTTGCCCAGGCTGGTCTTGAACTCCTAGGCTCAAGTGATCCACCCACCTCGGCCTCCCAAAGTGTTGAGATTACAGGTGTGAACCACCACTCCTGGCTTTTTTTTTTTTTTTTGAGACAGGGTCTTCCTCTGTGGTCCAAGCTGCAGTGCATGCAGTAAGCATCATCATAGCTCACTGCAGTTTTGACCTCCTGGGCTCAAGTGATCCTCCTGCCTCAGACTCCTGAGTAGCTGCGACTACAGGTGTGTACCACCACACCTAGCAATTAAAAAAAAAATTTTAGAGACAAGATCTCGCTAGGTTGCTCAGATTGGTCTTGAACTCCTGAGCTCAAGCAATCCTCCTGCTTCGGCCTCCCAAAGCACTGAGATTACAGGCATGAACCTCCACGCCCTGAAAATTCTTCAGACTTTAAGACTCTACTCCTCCATTTACCAGCTGTTGGACCTTAATTAAGTCACTTAACCTCTCTGTGCCTCAATTCTTCATCTGTAAAATGATGCAATGACGGTATACTCCGTAGGGGTTGTTATAGGGACTAAATACATGTAAAGCACTTGGTATTAATATATGGTAAGTCCTCGACAAATACCATTATTATATATACATATTCCTTTTTTCTGAAACAGCAGCAGCAGAAAATAAAGACCTTTCTTTTGCTACGGAAAGCTCTCAGAAGCCCACAGTGTCAGAATGCTTTACATTCCCGAGGAGAAAACAAGAAGCCAGAGAGATGAAGTCTTTCCTAGGTTCACACGATGAGTTTGTGGCAGACTACACAGCCACCATTAAGAATTGTATCACCAAAGCTGCCCACCTTCCACATTCTTGACCACCCTCTTTTCAAGGGTCTCGCTGACCTGTGAGTTCCTGGATGGTGACACGATCCAGGATCTTGAAACTCGTGTCCAGTTTCAGGGGCTGGCTGCAGCGCTGGCACACGAAGCTGACCTGCATGGTGCTGTTGTTGGACGTCTTAGACCCTTCCATCCCTGCGGCAGTGGAAAACAGGCAACATTAGGAAGAATCGACGCCCCTGAACTTCCAGACCGGGGTTACCATCTGCCTTGGTGACGATGGTAAAGGAAGGGAAGTCCCAGCTTGCGCCGTTCCCTCTAGGAATGGTATGATACGAGGCGGACCTGCTTCCGGGGCAGCCTGAGCTCCAGGCAGTTTAGAGCCCAGGGTCAGGGAAGGGACTCCAGTAAGGGCCGTGAGGGTTCCCAGACTCCCTTCCAAGGTCCCACTTCAGCCCCCGACGCTCTTCACCTCGGGACTCCGGAGCCCGTCACCCAAGTCCGGTCTACCGAGGGGGCACTGTGGCTTCGGGTCGGCCCCGGAGCGAGGCCCCCAGAACTGCCATCGCTCTCTCTGCAGGGACTTCCCGGTCCGTCGGCGGAAAACTTCCGCCCGAATCCGGACGTGACGCCACGGCGGCAGCAGGCGGTCCTGGTCCACAGGCTCACGGGCCCACCAGCGGCCCCCAGAGGCCGGGCTGGGAAAAGCAGTGGGCTTCTGCTGGTGACTAAGGTTGCGACGGGACGTGCAGGCGCCAAGTCCAGAGAGAATGGGGAGGCTCCGCTGTTTTCTGTATTCCAGGGACGGCGGGCGCGGTGGCTCACGTTTGTAATCCCAGAACTTTGGGAAGCCGAGGAGGGTGGATCACCTAAGGTCAGGCGTTCGAGATCAGCCTGCTCAACATAGTGAAACCCTGTCTTTACCAAAAATTTAAAAAGTAGCCAGGTGTGGTGGTGTGCATCTACTCAGGAGGCTGGGGCAGGATAATCGCTTAAACCCAGGAGGCGGAGGTTGTGGTAAGCCGGGATCTGGCCACTGCACAACAGCCTGGGCAACAGAACAAGACTCCATCTCAAACAAAAGACAAAAAAGAAAATGTTATTCAAATAAAGGCTTGAAGAAGGGGAGGAAGGAATTCTTGCATACATCTGGAGGAAGCGCATTCTAGGCCTAGGGAACAGCTAGAGCACAAGAGGGTGCCTGTTCGGGGTAGCAGAGACTGGTGTGGCTAGGAGATGAGCAAGGAAAAGAGATACAGAAAATGGGGTGAGGGAGGTAAGGGTGCTGAGCCATCTACCACCTAGGCTCTTATAGGGATTGTGAAGCTCTGGCTTTCACTTTGAATGAGATGAGATGAGATGGCTGGGTCTTGAACACAGGGACTTATTTCATTTTTGAAAACAACTTTATGGGGTATAATTTACATACCATAAGACTCACACTTTTAAAATGTACAGTTCAATGAATTTTAGTATATTTACAGAGTTGCGCAACTATCACCATAATCCAGTTTTAGAACATTTCCTATTTCCCCTTGCAGTCCCCCACTTTGGCCTCCCAAAGTGCTGAGATTACAGGTGTGAGCCAATGTGCCCGGCCAAAAGTGTTTCGTTTCAGTCAAGTCCAATGTTTGTGCTTTTGGTATAAAAGAAACCATTGCCTAACCCAAAATCATATGTAGTGTTGTCTATTTCATTTTTATTTTGAGACAGTGTCTTACTCTGTCACCCAGGCTGGAGTGAAGCAGAATGAACAAACATGGTTCACTGCAGCTTTGACTTCCTGGCACAAGCAATCCTCTTGCTTCAACCTCCCATGCATCAGGGACCACAGGTGGTCGCCACCATGCCCAGCTAATTTTTGCATTTTTTGCAGAGATGTGGTCTCACTTTGTTGCCCAGACTTCTGCTTTTTAAATTTAACATTTTTCTATGTTGATAATAGTTTTTTAGTTATCATGGCTACATTATACTACACTAAATGTACTACCTGAGTATATTTTTTTGCTGCTGGAAATTCTCTTTCCCCTTTCGGTGATTACAATGATGCTACAATGATGAGCTACTTACTTATAACTGGGATTACAGAATTAAGAATGCGTCAGCTATTTAATGTCTCTTGCTTAACATTGGGAATTATTTTCCAAAGTGTTTGCACATAATCATATTCTGCCCCCAGCAACGTATGAGGAAGCCTGTTTCATAAAGCCTTGGCCAGTATTGGGTATCATATATTTGGGGAACAAAAGCAAAAAATGGCACTTCCCTGTTATTTTATTTTTGAGACGGAGTCTCACTCTGTTGCCATACTGTAGTGCAGTGGCACAATCTCAGCTCCCTGCAACCTCGGCCTCCTGGGTTCAAGCGATTCTCCTGCCTCAGCCTCCTGAGTAGCTGGGACTATAGGTGCACGCCACCACACCCAGCTAATTTGTGTATTTTTAGTAGTGACAGGGTTTCACCATGTTGGCCAGGATGGTCTCAATCTCTTGACCTGGTGATCTGCCTGCCTCGGCCTCCCAAAGTGCTGGGATTATAGGCGTGAGCCACTGCATCCGGCCCCCCTGTTATTTTAATTAGCATCATTGATTACTGGTAAGGCTGAACTCTTTGCCATATATTTGCTTATTGTAGTTACTTTTTTTTTTTTTAGGGAGAGACAGTGTCTCACTCTGTCACTCAGGCTGGAGTACACTGGTGCAGTCTTGGCTCACTGGAACCCCTGCCTCCCGGGCTCAAGCAGTAGTTATTTTTTAATGAATGTTTGCCACCTTTGATGATTTAGCTATTGGATTCTTAGTATTTTTCTCAATTTCTTTTTTTTTGAGACAAGGTTTTGCTCTTGTTGCCCAGGCTAGAGTGCCCGCCACCATGCCCAGCTAATTTTTTTGTATTTTTAGTAGAGATGGGGTTTCACTACATTGGCCAGGCTTGTCTCGAACTCCCAACCTCAGGTGATCCACCAGCCTCAGCCTCCCAAAGTGTTGGGATTACAGGTGTGAGCCATCGCGCCCGGCTTTTCTCAATATTTTTAGTAATTTTTTCATATATGCTTTAACATATTTTCCAGATATTCAAAAAGTTCTAAATTTTCAAGTCAAATTTGCTTATTTTTCTTGACGTATATTGCTTAGAAAGTTATTCCCACTTCCAGAAGTGTTTTTCTTTTCTTTTAAATGTATGTGGTCTTCTTATAGTTGGTATTGAATGTGATATGTGGAACTAATTGATTTTTCTCCTGGTTTTGTGACTAGTTAGAGATAGTGTTTACAGTCCTTCTTCCTCTTGGCTCTTTCAGCATGAAAGCCCCTGTGGGGGCGGTGACTGGAATCATCCCCAGAGAATTCTCACCTAGTCCTGGTGTGGCTGCTTCGTAGTCCTACGTTTCTTCCTGTTTGGCTGTCCCTAACACCATCTCAGAAAAGCATAGAGAAGTAAGGGGCTTCTAGAGAGGTAGTGTTACAATTGAGGATTTGGAAGTTAAGACCACCTCGTTCTTTACCATACACTAACCATGTCACCTTGTACAATGTATTCAACTGTTCTGGGCTTTGTTTTCTCATTTACAAAATGAGAATTACAGTATACAATAGTATATATCATGAAGTGTAGTGTGATAAATGAACAGAGGGCAATGCCTGGCACATAGTAAATGCTGTGTGTGCCCTCCCACTTGGGAAGTATACATACTCATTGCATGTAGTGCTTGAGGGATTGTGAATAATCAACAACATATCCTAAATCATCAATTCAACAGATGTTTATTGAGGATCTATTATATGTCAGTCCCTATTCTAGGTCCGAGAGGATATATTGGTGAGCTGTTCTAATAGTTTACATTCTAGAGGAGAGAATTTGACAATAAACATGTAACCCATGTTTGGTTAATAACTTGGTTAATAATTTCAAATAATGGCAGATGCTATGGGTTGAATTGTGTCCCCCAAAAGACGCTGAAGTTGGGAAGTCAGATTAGAGTGGACTGTAGTAAATGGGGCATGAGTGCCTGTGAATGTGGCCTTTTTTGGAAATAGGATTGTTGCAGATGAGGTCTTTAATGTTAGCCCTAGACCAATACGACTGTGTCCTTATAAATAGGGGCAATCTGGACACAGAGAAAGACATGTACTGCGTCTGACAGAAGATGATGTAAAGAGACACAGGGTCATCTCTAAGCCAAGGAAGACCTGAGGCTACCAGAAGCCAGGAGAGAGGTCTAGAACAGATTCTTCTCTGACTCCTTTAGAAGGAACATCGTCCCACTGACACCTTAATGTTGAACTTCTAGCATCCAGAACTCTGAGACCATATATTTCTCTGGTTCTAAGCCACCCACTTTGTGGTACTTTCCTACAGCAGCCCTAGAAAACTAATACAGTAGGTAAGAGGATGATGTGATAGAGAATAAGTGGGGGCAGGGTGGGAGGAGCTACTTCCACTGGGGGATTCAGGAAGGCCTGTGTTATCTGGAAACCACTGAGGGTGATAAGTAGGGAAGAGACATGACTGGTTCACTTTAAAAAAAAAAAAAAACTATTTACTGGGGGACAGAATATGGATAGAATATGTAGGGGAAAGGACAGAAATCATAAGTGTATTTCCGATGAATTTTTTTTTTTTGGTAGAGTCTTGCTTTGTTGTGCAGGCTGGAGGGCAGTGGCACAATCTTGGCTCACTGCAACCTCCACCCCCCAGGTTCAAGCAATTCTGCCTCACCATCCTGAGGAGCTGGGACTACAGGTGCATGCTACCACACCTGGCTAATTTTTTGTGTTTTTGGTAGAGGGGTTTCACTGTGTTAGCCAGGAGGGTCTCAATCTCCTGACCTCGTGATCCACCCGCCTCAGCCTCCCAAAGTGCTGGGATTACAGGCATAAACTACTGCACCCGGTCTCGATGAACTTTTACAAAATGAACACATCAGTGTAACCAGTACCCAACTCCCTCTCCCATGCCTCCTTCTAGCTGACAACCACCCTAAGGGCAAACAATATCCTCAATTCTAACACCCTAGATTCAGTTTTAACTGTTTTTTGAATTCCATGTAAATGGAATCATACATGACATACTCTTTTCTGTTTTCTTTCATTCATCGTGAGATTCACCCATCTTGTGTAGTTTTAGTTCATACATTCTCAATGCTTTGGAGTACTCCATTGTGTGACTATATAAAATATCATTCTCTCTCTTGCTGTTAAGAGGTATCTGGGTAGTTTCCAGTTGGGGCTGTTGTGAATAGTGTTGTTATGAACATTCTTGTTATGTCTTTTGGTGAATATATTTATGCATTTCTCTTAGGTAGGTCTCTAGAGTGAGGTTTCTGGAATATCTATCTATCTATCTAGATATAGAATATGGGCAAGATTTAGCTCTGTAGATAAGGACAGAAACACAGGTCTGACAAGTTACATCGATATATAGCTATGAATATAGATCAATAGATATAGATATATATTCAACTTGAGTAGATACTATCATATCTGTGGTTGACATATTAAAAGATTATTTCAAGCTGACCTGATGTGCACCTGTAATCCTAGCTCCTGAGGAGGCTGAGGCGGGTGGATCACTTGAGCCCAGGAGTTTGAGACCACCTTGGGCAACAATCAATGAATGAATGATAGATTTTGGGTGCTGAGTCAAGAATAGAACGTGATAGTTGGTGGGGGGGTGGCAAGAGTGGAGAGACCAGACAGGAGCCTATTGTAATAGTCCCAGCAAAGGATGACAGTGGCGTGGCTTTGACCAGGGTAACAAATGAAGAGATGGGGGAAAGCACTCTTATACAGGATGCATCACACAGGGAAGGCAGATAGGACCTGCTGATGGGTTGAATGTGGAGACATGAGGGAAAGAGAGGAATCAAGGTTGACTGTTAGGTTTTTGGTTTGAACAACCAGGTGGACAGTTATGTCAGTTACTGAGATGGAAAAGAATAGGGAAATCGCAGGTGTGTGGGAGAATCAAGAATTCTGGTTTGGCCATGTTAAGTTTGATATGCTCGTCAGGTTTCTAAGTAGAAATATCAAATAGATGGTTGGAACTCAGCGAAGATGTCAGGATGGGAGATAATAATTTGGGGCTCTCAAATCAGCATACAGAGGACATTTAAAGCTATGAACAAGCATAGATCCTCTTAGGGAGAAAGTGTAAGCAGAGAATAAAGGACATAAGTCTCTTGGAGCATTAAGAAGTGGAGCAGAGGGCTGGATGCAGTGGCTTACACCTGTAATCCTTGCACTTTGGGAAGCTGAGATGGGTGGATCATGAGTTCAGTTGTTTGAGAACAGCCTGACCAACATTGTGAAACCCCGTCTCTACTAAAAACACAAAAATTAGCTGGGCGTGGTGGCATACGTCTGTAATCCCAGCTCCTTGGGCACATGAGGCAGGAGAATTGCTTGAACTTGGGAGGAGGCAGAGATTGCAGTGAGCCAAGACTGTGCCAGAATACTCAAGCCTGGGCAACAGAGCAAGACTCCATCTCAAAAAAAAAAAAAAAAAAGAAGTGGAGCAGAGGAGAAAGACCCAGCAAAGGAAATGGGGAAACCTCCGTCGAGGTTTTAGAAAGATCAGAACAGGTTGCTGTGTGTATTTTAAGAAGGAGAGTGGCTAATGTGTTAAGTACTACTGAGAGGTTCAAATAAGATGAGAGGTGATCACTGATGCTGTCAACATGGAAGTCACGGATAACCTAACAAAAACTGTATCAGTGAAAAAGTAGGGTTGGGAAGTCTGAATAGAGTGGAATGGAGTAAATGGGGCATGAGGTTTTCCCAGGAAGGAAAGCACAGAAAGGGAGTGATAGCTGCAGAGGAACCTGGGTTCAGGGGAGGCTTTTTCTCAAGACAGGGGATATTGGTCATGCCTGGAAATGACCCGGTAGAGGATAAATGTGATGTAGGAAAAAGAGGGGCTAATCAGGGGCACAGACATTTAGAAAGTGAAAGGAGATGGAATCCAAAGCACAAAAGGAAGAGATGGGAACAGGTATGCTTCCTTCAATGAAAGAGGAGGAAAAGCACAAAGTATTTTGCAGATTGGCAGATTTGGTGGTGAGATGATGAGGAAGCTCTCATTTGCTTCTGTTTCTCAATAAAGAATGAGCTCAGACCATAAACTGGATGTGGGAAAGAAGGAATACTGGAGGTTGAGGGAGATGAGAAAGTATGACAGTCATTGGGAGGGTAGGAGAGCAAACGTGTCAGGAGCCACGTAGTGGGAGCTCAGGCAGTGTTGTGCACTCACTTGAGATTTTGGGACATGAATTTAAAATTAGACCAGTCATCAGTGATCACATGTGACTTGTAAGCACCAAGAAATAAATAGTTATTGTTAAATGGAATGGTACTCTCCAGTTGTTCACTGAATAAACAAATGAATGAATAGAGTATTATATAAAACATTTGGATAGGGGAGGAGGAAGGGAAATAAAGAATGTGTATCTGTCTTATAACCTACTTGAAGGAGACAAAACATAATTATTTGGGAACAAAGCATATTTTAACAGGCACAAACATTAAGCTTTCCAGTTGAAGTTATAAATTCTGAAAGAAATACAGAATAGTGGCATACTTAAAATAGGATGTAGTTAATGTGGGAAATAATTCCCGAAGTTAAGTTTCAAATCGGATCTCAAAAGTTCCCAGGGAAACGTGTTAACAAAAAACAGAGGTAAAAGGGGAAAACTGTTAGATGTTTATGAGCAAGATGGATCATATGGGCTATGTTATATGTGGCCTTGTGTAAGTTGAAAAGGACTTTGAGCTTGAAAGCAGGAATGAAGATAATTACTGTAATTATTTATTTATTTATATCATTTGTTCAGTGTTTTCTCACAAATTTTTTTTTTTTGAGATGGAGTTTTGCTCTTGTTGCCCATGCTGGAGTGCAGTGGTGCAATCTCAGCTCACCGCAACCTCTGCCTCCTGGGTTCAAGTGATTCTCCTGCCTTAGGCCTCTCAAGTAGCTGGGATTACAGGCACCCACCCCCATGCCCAGCTAATATTTTGTATTTTTAGTAGAGACGGGGTTTCATCATGTTGGCCAGGTTGGTCTTGAACTCCTGACTTCAGGTGATCCACCAGCCTCGGCCTCCCATCGGCCTCCCAAAGTGCAGGGATTACAGGCGTGAGTCACCGTGCCTGGCCATAATTACTGTTATTTAAGGAGTAACCTCTTTATGCTAAGCACTAACAGATCACTTACTCATCTGACAGTGGCTACTATTTATTTTGTATCTAAGCACTGTGCTAATTGCTTTACATATATTATTTCTAATATTCACACCACTACAAAATTACATACTATTATTTATTACTAATTATTAAAATTCCATTTTACAGATTAGGGAATTGAGACTCAGCATGTCAATAATTTGCCTAAGGTTCCAGTTAGTGAGGAGCTGAGGTGGGATTTGAAGCCCAGGTCTCTGATTCCAAAGGCCATAGTTAGTTTTCTGTGCTTCACTCCATTTAATTGTGCATTTCCCTCATTTCAAGACAGGGATAGCACAGTAGAGTGGGCAAACTAGGATAAATGTTCAACAGCAAGAGCGACCCCAAAATATAAATCTGATGACCTTCTTTTGCACTTAATCTAGATTGTTTACTAACAACCCTCCTCACCCCCAGCTCATCGGTCTTTGTCTTCAAGACAATCTCTTTTCCTTCCCTAGAGCATTTACCCGAGCTGCATTTAGACCTCTCAAGTTTCCTCTCACTCTTCCCATGCGAACCTCTTTATATCCTTTAGATCATAGCTCATCACTTGTTCAAAGAGGCCTTCCTTGGCCATTCTATCTAAAATATATCTCTGGTATTTTCTATGTCTGCCACTTGTTTCCTAACATTTATCAAATTTTGCAGTTACCTTGTCAGTTTACTTTCTGGTGTTTTTCCAATATTATGCCCCATGGAACCAGCCACCTTGAGTCTTGTTTGCCTTTGATTTCCCAGAGCTGTGCTGTTCAATACAGAAGCCACCAACCACATGTGGCTACTGACCACTGACAGCAAATGTGGTGTTGCCTTATTGTGATGTGCAGTTATGTATAAAATAAGCACTGGATTTTGAAGACTTGGTACGAGAAAAGAATACATAAGATCTGGATTTTTTTTTAATGTTGATTACTTGTTGAAATACTTGGATAAACTGGGTTAAATACATAAATAAAATGTTCAGTTGTTTCTTTTACTTTTTAATCGTGGCTGCTAGAAGATTCCAGCCTACGTATGTGACTCACCTATTTCTAGGTTCTGAGACAGTGCCCTGGCCCATTTTATTGAACGAAATATCCAATGTCGAGAGGTCGAATGAATGGGTGAATTAAAAGGTATAGTCTCAAGCTTCCATTAGAAAAATAGATATAGCATTGCCGTAGAAGTTAGGAGATATGGGTTCTGGCTCAGAAAAATAGATACAGCATTGCAGTAGAAATTAGGAGATATGGGTTCTGGCTCATAGAAAAATAGATACAGCATTGCCGTAGAAGTTAGGAGATACGGGTTCTGGCTCAGGATGTACTGGAAACGCCTTGGACAAGCCCTACCCTACTCTGGCCGTCAATTTGCCCATTAGATAGTATCTTTGAGGTCTGGAAGCTTACGAGAATCAGTGGAAGAGAAATGTACCAGGAAAGCTTCGTACAACGGCACCTGTCTTTTTCGCTCTAGCCTAAACACTTGAGGCTCGGCGGAGGCAACGGGAATCAGGGACTACACCCCGAGAACCCAGTACCCGGGTCCCCGACTTCCCCGAGCCTACGTCACTGGGGCGCGACGGCGTTGTCCTCGGGACTGCAGCAGCTGAGAAATTCCATTCGGTGAAGGCGAGTTCCGCGCCAACAGTGGGTCACACCGTTTCCGAGTCTCTCGGAGGCTCCGTTCTCAGTGCACCATCGCCCACCGCTCTCCCTTTTACTTCACCCCTATCTGAGTCTTGCCCCGGACCCTGTGAACCCCGCCCGGAGCGTCCAAAGCCGAGGCTCATCGCGGCTGCGCAGGGCACGTGCACAACCTCGCAGAAGTCTCGGCGATTGGCTGTGACGCAATTTCCGGCGTGAGCGGCGAAAGCCGGGAGGGCGAGCGAGAGTGCGACCAGGCAGCGGGCTGCCGGCGGGCGGGCGGACGGCACGGAGGGAGGGAACGAGCGAGCAGTGAGTGAGCCAGCGAGGGCGGCCGGGTCCCGAGGTCAGCCGAGATTCCGCAGGTACCTCTGGCCCCCTCCCCGGAGTCCACAGCGCCTCCGGTGTCCAGCGGATCGGACACGGCCCGGCCCGGCCATGGCCTCGTTGCTGAAGGTGGATCAGGAAGTGAAGCTCAAGGTAGCGGCACCGGTCCGGCCTTTTTGCCCCTCGCTTTGATCCCCCAGCAGTGTGACCGGCTTCCTACTCCCCATGGCGTCTTTGTCTCCCTTGGGATACCAGCTCTGAGCTTCCGCTCGGCTCAGCCCAGCCCCCAGCTCCCAGGGTCGGCTTCGCGGGAGAAGAAAATATAGGATGGCTTTCTGTACCGCGTCTGATGATGAAGAGTCCGGGGGACACCTCCGCGGACACGTGTTGGACTCAGGGCTTTAGGCCGGTGACAGCTGGAAATCCCCCAGCCCAGCAACGTCCCTGGGCACTGCCCCTGCCCTTGGTGGCTGGCCTGCCTCGTATCATAGGCCGGGTCTGGTTGGGGGTTGGCACGTTTGTGAGCTCACATCTCCCCTAACTACCTGTCTTTTGTCTGCTTATGAAATTCAGACAGCTTCAGACACAGGGAGGGAGAGGAGAGGAGACAGGCAGGTGCTGCCCTCAAGCCCTGCGTCCTTCTCCTGAGATGGAAAAATGGGTCCTCAAAAAAATAAAGTATTTGCAGTCTGGGGGCCTCTCAGCTTCTTATTACAGTTACAAGGTGAGGGAAAGACAGTTGGATTTGGGATTCTCTGTCCTGCTCTTAACCTCTGTCCCCAGGTACTGAATTGCTCTCTTTGTTAATTTTAGGTTGATTCTTTCAGGGAGCGGATCACAAGTGAGGTGAGTGAAATAAATAGAAAAATGGGTGTTGGTTAATTGAGAGTTTCCCAAAGAGGAGATATCTATATAGGGAGAGACCTTCCCACAGATACTAATTCAGCTGTATTTTCCCTCTTTAGGCAGAAGACTTGGTGGCAAATTTTTTCCCAAAGAAGTTGTTAGAACTTGATAGTTTTCTGAAGGTGAGAGACCCTTTTCTTTCCTCAAATTCCCCAATTTTTTTGGCCCTGGTATTACTGTCAAGTGGGACAAATTGTGTGTTGATTCTTCTTTTTATTTTTTCAAACTGTAAAAGCACTTTCATTTCTTGCCCTTCAAATCAAATACTTCTTTGTTCAGCTTGAAAAGATTAATGTTTTGGGGTGGGTGTCTTTCAGGAACCAATCTTAAACATCCATGACCTAACTCAGATCCACTCCGACATGAATCTCCCAGTCCCTGACCCCATTCTTCTCACGAATAGCCATGATGGACTGGATGGTGTAAGTGTCCTGTGTTTATCTTTGTGTTCTTGAGCAGTAGGTCCTCTGTCCTCTGTTTCCTTGTCAGTTTAACGTGTGCAGAGGGAACAGTGGGATTTGGACCTGGGAACTAGGACTCTTGTAGACATGATGACTCTACTGTTCTCCTTTTATTTCTTACTTATTTATTTATTTTTAAGAAAGAGTGTCACTTTTTTTTTTTTGCCTGGGCTGGAGTGCGGCAGCTCAAGCACTGCTCACTGCAGCCTTGACATTCTGAACTCAAGCGATTTTCTCTCCTCAGCCCCCCAAGTAGCTGGGACTACAGGAGTGCGCCACCACGCCCAGCTGATTTTTGTATTTTTTGTAGAGACGGTTTCACCATGACGCCCAGGCTGGTCTCAACTCCTAAGCTCAAGCAATCAGCCCACCTTGGCCTCCCAGAGTTGGGATTACAGGCGTGAACCACTGCATGGGGCCTCTAGTATATTCCTTTTAGACCCTGAGTTTCATTTATGACATGAAGTCAACATGCTAATGTTACTCTCAGTGTTAGAGTGAGTTTCAAATAAAAGAAAACTAGCTTCATCAGATTACCTGGATTTTCCCATGGCTCTGAAGAAGACTACTTACCTTTTTTCTATGTCTTGAGTAGTAGTATGGGATACAAAATTGTTTTTGCTGTATAACTGCAATCACAGTCTTTGCTCTGCATTTTGAACACCTAGTCCTTATCAGTCATGTGTCCACATGCTGTTAGAACACTGACGATACTGTATTACTGTCTGTAGTACTGCCTCACTGATGGAACTTGTATATCTGGAAGGCAGGATCTATCCTTTTTTTTTTTTGAGACAGAGTCTTACTCTGTTGCCTAGGCTAGAGTGCAGTGGTACAATCTTGACCTACTGCAATCTCTGTCTCCCAGGTCCAAGTGATTCTCCCGCCTCAGCCTCCTCAGTAGCTGGGATTACAGGTATACACCAACACGCCTGGCTAATTTTTTTATTTTTAGTGGTGACAGGGTTTCACCATGCTGGCCAGACTGGTCTTGAACTCCTGACCTCAAGTGATCCGCCCACCTTGGCCTCCCAAAGTGCTGGGATTACAGGCATGAGCCACCGTGGTCCAGCTGGAAGGAACTATCTTAATCTTTCTATTCCCAGCACCTAGTGTTGATCCTGGTCTATGGCAGTTGCTAAATACATGTTTGTTGACTGAATAATGTGCTTCTTTGTGGAACCAGCAGATTTGTACATATTCCCTTAATCATCTTCCCTGCTTTGATTGGTTCTTTTTTCCTATTCTTTATAATACTTAATGTATTGTATTTCTGGAAAGATTGGTCTTCCCAACTAGAGCATAATTTGCTTTGTGGCAAGAACCTTTTCTTTCTTTTTTTGAGGGGGGAAAGAGTCTCACTCTGTCACGTAGGCTAGAGTGCAGTGGCACAGTCTTAGCTCACTGCAGCCTCAAACTCTTGGGCTCAAGCTATCCTCCTACCTCAGCCTCCCAGGTAGCTGGGACTGCAGGCACATGTGCCATCATGTCCAGCTAGTTTTTGTATTTTTTGTGAAGATGGGGTTTCCCTACATTGCCTGGGCTGGTCTCAAGCAATCCGGATGCCTCAGCCTCCCAAATGGTTGGGATTACAGGCGTGAGCCACGGTGCCTAGCCCAAGAATCTTTTTTCTTTTTTGAGAAGAGTTTTGCTCGTCACCCAGGCTGGAGGGCAGTCGTGTGATCTCGGCTCACTGCAACTTCCGCCTCCCAGGTTCAAGCGATTCTCCTGCCTCAGCCTCCCAAGTAGCTGCGATTACAGGCGCCTGCCACCACGCCAGGCTAATTTTTTTGTATTTTTAGTAGAGACAGGGTTTCACCATGTTGACCAGGCTGGTCTGGAACTCCTTACCTCAGGTCATCCACCCACCTGGGTCTCCCAAGGAGCTGGGATTACATGTGTGAGCCACTGTGCCCAGCCTCCAAGAACCTTTTCTTAAAGCTTTATATGTACTTAGGAAATTGTACAGAAATTAATAACACAAGCTATGAGGCTGAGGAAGGGATTAAACTTGCTTGAAGGGTATCTTGTGGCGGAGATGTGGGTGTCAAAAGCAGGCTCATCCTTGCCTCTTTGTATCCGTAGCCTACTTATAAGAAGCGAAGGTTGGATGAGTGTGAAGAAGCCTTCCAAGGTAAGAGCCATCCTTACCTCCTCTCCCCTCACCCAACCCCTGACTTGCAGCCCTGAGAAGCAGGATGGATCTAGTGTTCTCCTGACCAGGAAGCAAGATCTAATCTTACTTCGCAGAAGTAGCATTCCCACCTCCTGCAAACATGCTCATTATTTAGTGCTCTAAACCTGGTTTTCCAATAAACAGAGAGTTTAAGGCTTTTGTCATATTTTAGATGCTCATCTGTTGTTCTTTTGTTCCATGCATTCTCGTTGATTCTAATAGTGGTGTCATGGTAGGATTGTGACAAATGGAAGGCAGAGGTCATAGCATGTGATAGGTATAGGGAAAATGAGAGAAAAGTAGGGGATGCTGTGTCCTTTCCTCTTCCCTGATCGTTTGACCTTCATATCTCTGCCAGGAACCAAGGTGTTTGTCATGCCCAATGGGATGCTGAAAAGCAACCAGCAGCTGGTGGATATTATTGAGAAAGTGAAACCTGAGATCCGGCTGCTGATTGAAAAATGTAACACGGTGAGGCACAGGCTAGTGACCTATGGGCCAGCCCAAAGTACCCCACTTGAAGTACAAAAAACAGTGGATGTAGGGGTGGTGTGGGAATTGGCAGACTGGGTTTTGTGTGTTTTTTGAGATGGAGTCTTGCTCCCTCACCCAGGTTGGAGTGCAGTGTTGCCATCTTGGCTCACTACAACCTCTGCCTTCTGGGTTCAAGGGATTCTCCTGCCTCAGCCTCTCGAGTAGCTGGGATTACACTAACCTGCCAACACACCCAACTAATTTCTGTGTTTTTAGTACAGATGGGGTTTTACCATGGTAGGCCAAGCTAGTCTCAAACTCTTGACCTCAGGTGATCCACCTACCTTGGCCTCCCAAATTGTTGGGATTACCGGCGTGAGCCACTGTGCCTGGCCAGACTAGGTATTTTGACTTCTGTGTTCCTGGCATCTGGCCCCAGCAGTCTGAATTGTGTACTTCATGGCTTCAGCCTTCAGGCAAAGGCCCTCATATATGTTTTGACATCTAGGTCAAAATGTGGGTACAGCTCCTGATTCCCAGGATAGAAGACGGAAACAACTTTGGGGTGTCCATTCAGGTAATGTACCTGCATCACAAACTAGGAAGAGAGGTTTGGGAGATACTCTCATCTCCCCTGCCTTATCTTTCTTCCCTTTCTTTTTGGGGCTGCTGTGGATGACATGGCTTTTGATGCTCCTGTTGTTTGTTTGTTGTTTGTTTGTTTGTTTGTTTTAGGAGGAAACAGTTGCAGAACTAAGAACTGTTGAGAGTGAAGCTGCGTCTTATCTGGACCAGATTTCTAGGTAGGGCTGCTTGGGCTTGGCCCAGGCACTGGGGGCTGATGAGGTGGTGGGCATCATCAAGGGTCTCCTGCAGCTTCCTCCTCTTCTCTCTCCTTCCAGATATTATATTACAAGAGCCAAATTGGTTTCTAAAATAGCTAAATATCCCCATGTGGTAAGTAAGGGGTTTGTGGCCTGAGGGTGGAGGTCGCAGCATAGTGAAGAGTGACTGCTACTGGAAAGGAGCTATCTGGGAGCAGCTGGGCCTCAGGAACTAGCTTTTTCCTCTACCCTCCTTGCAGGAGGACTATCGTCGCACCGTGACAGAGATCGATGAGAAAGAATATATCAGCCTTAGGCTCATCATATCAGAGCTGAGGAATCAATATGTGAGTAACCACAATCTTTGTCCATAGTTGCTGTGGCTTCTCTTAGTTGAGAATATTGAAATTCTCTAAATAAAGGGCTAAGATGAGGGTCTGAGGTAAAATGAGTAGACCAAATTCTGTTCATCAGCTCAGTGTTGAGAACCATGAAGTCATCTAGCAGGGTATCTCGCCTCTTTCTACCTGAGTGGTGGGGTGTACAATATAGTATGGTTAAGATGTGGGTGTCAGAGTCAGACTTAGGTTTGCAACCAGGTTCTACCTGTATTGTGTGATCTGGAGCAAATTGTTCAAGCTCAAACTTCAATTTCTTCTTTAAAATCGGACTGAAGAGGCCAGGTGCAGTGGCTCACACCTGTCATCTCAGCACTTTGGGAGGCTGAGGCGGGCCGATGACAAGTTTAGGAGTTCAAGAGCAGCCTGGCCAATATGGTGAAACGCTGTCTCTACTAAAAATACAAAAAAATTAGCCTGGCGTGGTGGCAGACGCCTGTAATCCCAGCTACTTGAGAGGCTGAGGCAGGAGAATCACTTGAATGCAGGAGGCAGAGGTTGCAGTGAACCAAGATCGCACCACTGCACTCCAGCCTGGGCAACAATACTGAAACTCCGATTTTAAAAAACGGTTGGAGGGGGGACTGAAGAGTACCTACTGCACACAATTGTTTTGTTTTGTTTTTTTAAATAAGTGAGGTAACACATTAAATGACTTGGTGCACTTCTCACTGTTAGTGGCACAATACATGTTAGTTATTAGACACTTGGGGCCTTGGAAATACCCATTTACACCCAGTTGTAGTGTAAGAGAGGTGGTGCTGCCACCCTGAATGCAGGCTCAACTGAGATTAGAATTACAGTAAGTCCTCACTTAACATTGTCCATAGGTTCTTAGAAACTGAGACTTTAAAAATGATGTATATCAAAACCAAGATTTTTTTCATTAGCATTGTAACAAAATGACATTGAACAAAGTGACGTTATTTGAAACCATGTTATTTGGGGACTTTCTGTACTTGGTTTGTTTACCTGCTGTACTTTGATTTGCTTAAAGTCGAAGTTGCTAAGAACTTACTGATGACATTAAGGACTTACGGTATGCAAATGATTGTTTGGGGATTTGTGGAGGGGTCTCTCATTTTCTTGGGGAGGTGAGGTGGTACAGATGTGTGATTCCCCTGATTCCTCTTCTCTCAGGTCACTCTACATGACATGATCCTGAAAAATATCGAGAAGATCAAACGGCCCCGGAGCAGCAATGCAGAGACTCTGTACTGAGACCAGGGCCAGGGCCAGGGGACTCTGTGAGTCTGGCTCAAGACCGACATTGCCTTGGTTTGTTACTTGACTATCGTGATGGGGAAACTGGCTGGAAATAGTAATCACACCTCTCTGTTTTTAGTTAGAGTCTAATGAAACTCTCATCTCGTTCTGTGATGTGTTTACCTCTTTTTTCAGGCCTCAGGAACTCTTCTATTTCCTTCCCTAATACCCCACACCCAACCTGTCCTAATTTCTGGAGAACTCCAGGTTTGTGTGTGCAGGATGTTGGCACAAAGATACTTGTGTTCCCACTTTGCTCTCCCTCCTGTGTCTTGGGCTTTATGTTTTCTTCCTTCTGATGATTAGTTGGTTAAAAGCTGAGGGAACTGGAGGGAAAGTGCCAGGTGTTCTTTAGGAACCGGGGTGGTGGGAGGACCAACTTTTCCTCACATGAGGTTACTGTCTCTTTCCTCTATGGGCATTGGATCCTCCCAAGTTGCCCTGGTGATGACTTAGGGCTTCACATCTGTATACATCCCACCTTGAATCTTGATCATGACAAGAAACACCTTAGGCCTTCAGTCAATTCCCAAGCTCCTTCAGATGTTTTTGTAATGGGGGTTTTCACATGTACATATGTGTATGCATGTATACACCCATACAGACATGCACACACACCCTCCTACTCCATTACCTAACATACCCTCTCTTTCCATGATCCCTGTCACATACCTTTCAGGAGGTGATGGTTATCTTAGTTGTCATCGACCCAGACAAATGTCTTGGGCCTGTCCTCCCTCCTGATACTGTAGCCTCTTGGTACCCAGGGTGAGTTGGTAGAAAACAGAGAGATGAGAAGCAGAGAACTAGGAGAGGGCCCGTCCCTCTCTGATTCAGCCCTTTTTGGCATTATTGCAAAAGCTGGTCCTCTTGACTCCTGGTTGCCTTTTCCCAGGCAGTTGTCAGTTGGGGTGAGGGTGTCTGCAAGTGTGAGGTCTGGATGCTGCTGCTCATGTTGGGCTTTCCTTTTGAGAAATGTTTCTCTTATATATAGTGTTGGGCCTCCAGGGAAAGCAATCATTGGTGTGTATATGTGTGTTCACGCACACACATGCATATACATGTTTGTGTATGTGGAAATGCGCTAGGCAAGTGAAAACTATAGAAGAGTTGCCTCCTGTCTCTTGAATCTTCCAGAGATACCATTTAACTGTTAACGGCTTTTGTGTTAATCCCCATCAGCCCCCAGCTCTTTTATTCCACCACTGCTGGAGAGTTGATATCTGCAGTCAGCCTGCCAGTGACTCTCAGTGTCTGTTTCTGACTTTCATTCTTCCTGTCTCTGTCTTCCAACCTCCAGTAATATTTCCACCTGGCTTTTTTTACTCCCAATATTCTATAGAGGAGGAGTCAGGATGCTGGCTTCCCACGAATAGTACTCAGTAACAAACCAATTGCATTTTAGTTGGGCAGTGCCCCCGCCCACCCTCCAGATCCCTTCCAGCTGAAACCTTTCCCTTCTCCACCATGTGTTCCTCAGTTTCCCTTTCTGTTTGTTGGATTGTTCCACTGCCCCTCCACCTCACCCTACTACCCTTGGATCGTAATGTAAAATTCTTTTACCATGTCAAGAAATTATTAAAAATACAGGTACTTTGACCTCTTTCTAAAGCTGCAGACCCTGGTGCAATGCTCTGGTGGCTCAGGACATACTCATGCTCACATGTGTGCACGTTCGAACACCCACCTCCATGGACACCTAGCCATCCTGCCATGTGTCCTGATGCCAGTCAAGCCGAATCTTTTCCCCAGTGTAGTGGAAAGACTCAGGCTTCTGCCTACCAAGCAAGGGTGGGTCCTTCATTTGTGTTCAGTCTGAATTACTGGAAAGTTAGCTCTTCCCAGACCTAAGCTGCCTTCTCTCCCTACTTTCAGAAGATCCTTGTTCCTTCCTTCCCTGGTGATACCCATGAACTGCCAGTAGAGGCTGCTATAGTTCCGTGTGTAGGGAATGAACTGGTTCAAGGCATGTCCTACCCAGTCATTTTCTTGATCTTATACGAATCCTCCCTGAATAATGTCTTAAGTTTCTTGAGGAGACTTCTAGTTTTGGTTTTCACATTACTTGGAGGGCTGCCTAGGAATCTGTCTCCCTCTGAAATAAAGTTTCCTCAACTTCCACCTTGCAAGTAGCCTTCTGGTTTCCAGTGATCCCCTCGTGGTCTCTGTAAAAGAGTCTAAGGTCTTGAGCAGTGGACGGGCAGCTGCTATGTTGTGTTTCAGAGATGACTACCAAAAGCCAGCAGTTTGTGAGTGCCTCCCCTGTGCCAGGCTGTTAAGTACCTGATGTGCATGATGACATTTAATCTTAAGGAATCTGTAGAGTAGTTGTGTCCATCTGTTACAGAGGAGGACGCTGAGACTCAGAATAAGTATTTCCACTAAGGTTACACGGCTTAGGGAACTGGGATTAGTGGACAAACCTGATGACTAAGCCCAGGCCCTCAGCCACTCCACTGGACGGAAAAGGCCTGAGACTACAAATCAAGAGCTTGGCATTAGGCCACAGGCAGAGTTCAGTTTTTGCTGCTGAACAAGGCAGTGAATCCTGGAGCTTTGGGATGCAGCTTCTGCCAGGAGGTAGGAAAATGGACAGTTTAGTGCTTGCAAGAGGCTGGAGAACTTAATTGGGCGTCTGAGGTTTGTACTCTTCCTGAGACCCATTCCGGGTGGAAACTGGAGGTCAGCATCGTTAACTCAGATTCCCTCTCATCTGGTCTAAATGATGGAAATCAGTAGTTGGTACTGACTGCTACCAGTGGGAGTTCAGGGGCAAGGAAGAGGCTGTGCATGTGGAAGTAGTGCCTTGGGCCAAACCACAGGACAGAAAATTGGAACAGAATTACATAAAACAAGGTCGAAATTTCCTGTCCAACCCATAGGGTGGAGTTTTCTCCATTTCTCTCCGTCCTAGTGAATATAAACCTGGACTTGATGTCAGTAACTGGAAGGAGCAGCTGTTAGAACTCTGATTTCAGCTCTCAGCATCTGCCATGCATCTCAAGATAGTCCTCGCGTTCCTGGCACTGTCCCTCATTACCATCTTTGCCCTGGCCTATGTTTTGCTGACCGGCCCGGGTGGTTCCAGCCAGCCTCCCCGCTGCCCCTCTGTATCCCACAGGGCCCAGCCCTGGCCACACCCTGGCCAGAGCCAGCTGTTTGCAGACCTGAGCCGAGAGGAGCTGACAGCTGTGATGCGCTTTCTGACTCAGCGGCTGGGGCCAGAGCTGGTGGATGCAGCCCAGGCCCGGCCCTCGGACAACTGTGTCTTCTCAGTGGAGCTGCAGCTGCCTCTCAAGGCGGCAGCCCTGGCCCACCTGGACAGGGGGAGCCCCCCACCTGCCCGGGAGGCACTGGCCATCGTCCTCTTTGGTGGACAACCCCAGCCCAACGTGAGTGAGCTGGTGGTGGGGCCGCTGCCTCACCCCTCCTACATGCGGGACGTGACTGTGGAGCGTCACGGTGGGCCCCTGCCTTACCACCGTCGCCCGCTGCTGAGAGCTGAGTATATGCAGATGTGGACACATCTGAAAGAGGTGGAGCTACCCAAGGCACCCATCTTCTTGGCTTCCACCTTCAACTACAATGGCTCTACCTTGGCAGTTCTGCATGCCACCCCTCGGGGCTTGCGCTCGGGGGACCGAGCTACCTGGATAGCCCTCTACCATAACATCTCAGGCGTTGGTATTTTCCTTCACCCTGTGGGGCTGGAGCTGCTACTGGACCACAGGGCCCTGGACCCTGCCCACTGGGCTGTCCAGCGGGTCTTCTACCTTGGGCGCTACTATGCAGACTTGGGCCAGTTGGAACAGGAGTTTAAGTCTGGCCGGTTGGAAGTGGTTAGAGTCCCTCTACCCCCACCAAATGGGGCTTCATCCCTGAGGCCTCGGAATTCCCCAGGTCCTCCTCCCCCTCTTCAGTTCTCACCCCAGGGTTCCCAATACAGCGTGCAAGGAAATCTGGTGGTATCCTCCCTCTGGTCATTTACCTTTGGCCATGGGGTGTTCAGCGGCCTGAGGGTTTTTGATGTTCGGTTCCAGGGTGAGCGAGTGGCCTATGAAGTCAGTGTCCAGGAGTGCGTGTCTATCTATGGTGCTGATTCACCCAAGACAATGGTGACTCGCTATCTGGATAGCAGCTATGGACTTGGCCGTAACAGCCGAGGCTTGGTGCGGGGAGTGGACTGCCCCTATCAAGCCACAATGGTGGACATCCATATATTAGTTGGCAAAGGGACAGTCCAGCTGCTCCCGGGGGCTGTGTGTGTATTTGAGGAAGCCCAGGGACTGCCCCTTCGAAGGCACCACAATTACCTTGAAAATCATTTCTACGGTGGTTTGGCTAGCTCAGCCCTTGTGGTCAGGTCTGTGTCGTCTGTGGGCAACTATGACTACATTTGGGACTTTGCGTTCTACCCAAATGGGGCACTTGAAGGGCGGGTCCATGCTACGGGCTATATCAACACCGCTTTCCTTAGAGGGGGAGAGCAGGGCCTCCTCTTTGGGAACCGTGTGGGGGAGCAAGTGCTGGGAGCGGTGCACACACATGCCTTCCACTTCAAGCTGGACCTGGATGTGGCAGGTGAGTGCTGAGTGGATGAGGATGGAGGTTTTGGGGTGGGGTGGGGTGGGTGGAGGGAAAGGAAGGGAATCTCCCAGGTCAAGCTGAGATCTCAAGTGGCAAGAGTGAGGTGTTCCAGCACCACAGCTCTAGTGGCAGCAGAGCAGGGACTGACCATATTCAGTGCAGTCAGCCTGGTACTGGGCTACTGGGTATCTGGCAAAAGGTGAAAGGGGTTCCCCCGCCCGGCCCTTCTGACTTGCTGTGATTGTGAAACTAGTTTAAATGTAGTGCTGGGCATGATTGCCTTAGCCTCGAGAGACACTGGATAGGTGAACTGGCCCTATCAGAGGCCCAGTGGGGCTGGAGTTAGAGTTTGCTTCTTCCTAATTCTCAGGGCCAGTGGGGGTGGGGAGAGCAGGGATCTGAGCTGAGGTCGGAAGCGGTCTATCTAGAGTCTTCAGGCTGGGGGTGGACCTGGGGGCTTGGGAAGGGGAGGGTACTATAGCTGGGGTTGCTCCCCAGGATAAGACCACTCCTCATTGGGAGGGCCGTTTCATTCCTGTCATCTGTTGACTCTGGTGACACGGCAGACACAGCTTGGTGCAGGTATGGAAAGGGATTTCTCAAGCACAAAGGGCTCAAAGCACAGACGACTTGCTGTTTCTGACAGACTGTCAAGGGCAGAAAAACTTCAGAATCACAGACGTTAGATCCACAAAGAAAATTAGAAACTCACTGGACCCTCTCCATTTTAAGGGAAACTAAGGAAGGTGGAGGGAAATGGGACAGGAGGTTACTGCCCAAGTATAATGCAACATAAACTAAACTTGTATTTATTGTGAAATGTTTTCTCACCCTCATGGCATGTGCGTGCCTGCATGTGTCTGTGTGCATGCACTTGCACTGTGGTCGCAGTGGGGCGGAGGGCAGGGAGGACTAATAGCATGATTGAAATGATCATATTAACTAGATTATTCTTTGACATACTTGGATTTTGACTGTCTTCGGATTGGAAGTTTTTCTTCAGCGTCTTTGGCATTAAAGAGCCTTGTTCTGGGAAGTAACATTTATTGGATCCCTAGCATGTGCAGCATGGGCTGCTGCTGTGGGCCAGAGAGGCTGTGTCAGGTACCAGTGCACAGGATGGCTTCAGAGGCACCAGCGTCAGCACAGTGTCTCCTGTGCCAGGTGCCTTCATATAGGTCTCGTTTAAAGGAACTAACACTCCAGACCTGCAGAAAGTGTGTGGCCAAGTGCTGAGTTAGGCGATGCAGGTTATGAATGCTGTAGAATTCTAAGGAACTCCCAGACAAAGATGTGAATGTGCTCTCTTCTGAGAAAGACTGACAGTACTTCCTACCTTGCTGAGATCAAAAGTAAAGTGTCAGAGTGGGGAGGAGTATGTGGGGGACCATAAGAAAGGACTGGGTTTTCTTTTCTTTCTTTAAGGCTGAGTCTCACTGTCACCCAGGCTGGAGTGCAGTGGTGCTATCACAGCTCACTGCAGCCCCAACCTCCTGGGCTAAAGCAATCCTCCTGCCTCAACCTCCTGAGTAGCTGGGACAACAGGCACACACCACCATGCCCAGCTTTTTTTTTGTTTTGGAGACAGCCTAACTCTGTCACACAGGCTGGAGTGCAGTGAAGCAATCTTAGCTCACCACAGTCTCCACCTTCCAGGTTCAAGCGATTCTTGTGCCTTGGTCTCCAGAATAGCTGGGATTACAAGCGTGCACCACCCCCAGCTAATTTTTTTTAGTAGTAGTAGTAGACATGGGGTTTCACCATGTTGGCCAGGCTGGTCTTGAACTCCCGGTCTCAAGTGATCCACTCGCCTCAGCCTCCCAAAGTACTATGAGCTACCATGCCCAGCCTTTTTTATTTTGTTTTGATTTTTTTTTTTTAAGGCAGTGTTTCATTCTGTTACCCCAGCTGGTCTCCAGCACCTGGGCTCGATGGATCTGCACCACCCTGCCACCAGCCTCCCGATTCACAAGCCCCCACACCAGGCTCGGGAGTCAGTTTTTCAGCTAGCTTGTCCAAGACAAATGTCGCTATCCCTTTCATAGTTAAAAGAATGTCACCAGTCAACTGCATGTACTTTTCTGTTTATTGGGGACAGCCATAGAACAGCTTTAATTATGCCCAGTGTAGGGATTCAGAAAATGAATCCGAGAAGCAAATTAGTCTAGGGACTGTTTGGTAGTCCAGTGCTAATAGAACTTTCTGCAGGCATAGAAATGTTCTGTATTTGTGCCGTGACTCTAAACAATAGCCACTATCCATGTGTGGCGACTGGGTACTTTTAATGTGGCTAGTGTCAGGGACTGATTTTATTTTATTTTTTTGAGACAGGGTCTTGCTCTGTTGCCCAGGCTGGAGTGCAGTGTTGTGAACTCAGCTCATCGTAGTCACAACCTCCTGGGCTCAAGCGATCCTCCCACCCCAGCTTCCCAAGTGGCTGGGACCACAGGCATGCACCTCCATGCCTGGGTGATTTTTTTGTTGTTTGTAGGGTCAAGGTTTCGCCACGTTGCACAGGCTGGTCTCAAACTCCTGGGCTCACATGATCCACCTGCCTCAGCCTCCCAAAGTGCTAGGATTGCAGGTGTGAGCCACCTCACCTGGCCCTGAATTTTAATTTTCATAGCAACATGTGGCTAGTGGCTACCCTATTGGACAGGGTAAATGGGAAGAAGATAGGAGCTCTCGCTTGCCCAGACCTCCTGGCTTCCAGCACAGTGTGCTCTGATGCTCTCTCTGCCTTTTGTCACACCAGTGCGGTGGACATCATGGAAAAGACAGGGATCTGGCCCAGAGACCTTACCTGGTGTGGAACTCATCTTCCTTCCCTCACCCTGGCAGGGCTGAAAAACTGGGTGGTAGCTGAAGACGTGGTGTTTAAACCTGTGGCCGCCCCTTGGAACCCAGAGCACCGGCTACAGCGCCCACAGCTGACTCGGCAGGTCCTGGGAAAGGAGGACCTGGCAGCTTTTTCCCTGGGAAGTCCCCTACCCCGCTACCTCTACCTGGCTAGCAACCAGACTAATGCCTGGGATCACCAGCGTGGGTACCGAATCCAGATCCACAGCCCCCTTGGCATACACATGCCCCTGGAGAGTGACATGGAGAGGGCCCTCAGCTGGGGGAGGTGAGGAGGGCCCTGGAGTGGGTGGAAGGGAAGCACTGTCCCTCCCCTCCCCCCCCCCAGCCCTTGGAGACTCCAGCTCCCTGTCCACGGCTACCATTCATCCCTGTACCTTCCCTCACACCCAAGTTAGATACACAGTGGGAAGCGGTCTCACACAGAATCTGATCTAAGGGACTTCTGGGCCAGTAAAGGCACTTGCCATTTTCCAACACCAGCTTCTTACAATGATTCCCGGTCAGATACCAGCTTGTGGTGACCCAGAGAAAGGAGGAGGAGTCACAGAGCAGTAGCATCTATCACCAGAATGACATCTGGACACCCACAGTAACCTTTGCTGACTTCATCAACAATGAAACCCTCTTAGGAGAGGTTGGTTGCCCTAGGGATGGAGGAAAGGGACACCTGTGGGCATGGCATCTTGGCTGTCCAGCCTCTGGCTATAGGTTAGGGGGAATGGCTGATTTCCAGTTCACAGGTTCAGAGGCCATGCAGTTTTCTGATGACCAACACAGGTCATCCCTCCCGGGGTGAGATTAGCTCTGGGACACTGGCTCCCTGTCTTCCCACACAGCTGCTCACGTTGATTGCTCCTCTTGTATAGGCACAAGCCTGGGCGGAGTGGAAGCCAGGCTGAGGCTGGAGACTGGGATTGTGGCTGAAGGGTGGTTCTTCGGGTCTTGCTTCCATAGTCCTCCAGCTCCTCCCTCTTCCTGCAGGATCTGGTGGCTTGGGTCACAGCCAGCTTCCTGCACATTCCCCATGCCGAGGACATCCCCAACACAGTGACTCTGGGGAACAGAGTTGGCTTCTTACTCCGACCCTATAACTTCTTTGATGAGGACCCCTCCATCTTCTCCCCTGGCAGCGTCTACTTTGAGAGGGGCCAGGACTCTGGGCTCTGCAGCGTCAATCCCGTGGCCTGCCTCCCCGACCTGGCAGCCTGTGTCCCAGACTTGCCCCCTTTCTCCTACCGTGGTTTCTAATCCTGAGGGTGTGGTGGGGGCCGTGGTTAGGCACAGGTACCTTTCTCTGTTTCCACTTTCTGTTCCATGTGCTTTTATCACACCTGCTGCCCAGATTCCCACCCTCTCAATGTTCCTCTCACTCTAAACCCCCATCCGTCTCTTTGGTTAATTCTTACTTCCTGTTCATTTCTAAAATGTTAAATTATAAAAATGATTTAAAATATTCAGGCAAAAACACCACAAATCTTACTACTCGGAAACAGCTGGTGTTCACATTATAGTAGACATTTCTTTATGCATGTGCATTCAAAACGAAGAGGAGATAGAATTTTGAAAACATGTTATATGTAATTTATAATAAAAAATATGAGAGGAATTTTACTTGAATTTATTGTTTGACATTTTAAGTATCTAGAGTTCCCCAGAGAATACTAAGGACTCTGGCCAGGGAACTTAGTGACAGAAGACAGAGGGTAAGGGGTATAGACCTGGCCAAGGAATGTTGTTTGGAAAGCGAAAGGGGTAGGGGGTGGGGGTCTTTGGAAGGAGAACAATAGTGTGAAGTTACAGGAAAGAACATCTGGCCCTGACTGAGTTGGGGGTTGGGGAAGAAGCTGGGCTGAGGGCAAGCGAGGCTGCTCTGCACAGATCCCCTCCCTTCCCAGGATGAGCTGCATTTTCATGCTTAGGCTGGCTGGCTGCATTATCTTGATTTTCCTTCCCCTTCCCCCCAGCCTCAACTCTCCCCAACTCCAACCCTGACCCAGAACGTAGAGTCTGATTTGGAGCGTGGAAGACAAAACCATGTAAGGTCTGTGGAAATCACAGCTGCTCAGACCCGCCTCCAGCTCCGGCCACCCCGCCCCCTTGCCCCAGCCTCCCTGTGTCCTTCTCACCCTTAGTCCCAGGCATCTGACTACGGGGAACCTCAGCCAGAGTCCAGGAGCACCCCCCGCCACCGTCAGAGCCCCCGTCTTGCTGGCCTGAGAATACATTGCTCTCCTTTGGTTGAATCTGCTGTACCTCTTCATGGGAAAATGAACCAGAAGACCATCCTGGCGCTCCTCGCTCTGGCTGTCATCACCATCTTTGCCTTGGTTTGTGTCCTGCTAGTGGGCAGGGGTGGAGATGGGGGTGAACCCAGCCAGCTTCTCCACTGCCCCTCCATATCTCCCAGTGCCCGGCCTTGGACACACCCTGGCCAGAGCCAGCTGTTTGCAGACCTGAGCCGAGAGGAGCTGACAGCTGTGATGCGCTTTCTGACCCAGAGGCTGGGGCCAGAGCTGGTGGATGCAGCCCAGGCCCAGCCCTCGGACAACTGTGTCTTCTCAGTGGAGCTGCAGCTGCCTCCCAAGGTGGCAGCCCTGGCCCACCTGGACAGAGGGAGCCCCCCACCTGCCCGGGAGGCACTGGCCATCGTCCTCTTTGGTGGACAACCCCAGCCCAACGTGAGTGAGCTGGTGGTGGGGCCCTTGCCTCACCCCTCCTACATGCGGGACGTGACCGTGGAGCGTCATGGAGGCCCCCTGCCGTATCACCGCCGCCCCGTGCTGTTCCGAGAGTACCTGGACATAGACCAGATGATCTTCGACAGAGAGCTGCCCCAGGCTTCTG
>CAUYLG010034496.1:0-16328 GCA_963573385.1 Cacajao melanocephalus | reverse complement strand
TGACACCAGTTGATGCCAAGTACAGATGAAGTATCTCTTGTTTCTGTTAAGAAGCAATGCTGCTTCTATTAAGAAATAGATGGCTGGAAACCATCATTCTCAGCAAACTGACACAAGAACAGAAAATCAAACACCACATGTCGTCACTCATAGGTGGGCGTTGAACAATGAGAACATAAGGACATAGGGAGGGGAGCATCACACACTGGGATCTGTTTGGGGGGGGGCCAAGGGAGGACCAATGCGGGGGTGGGGAGGTCGGGGAGGGACAACTTGGGGAGAAATGCCAGATGTAGGTGATGGAGGGATGGAGTCAGCAAACCACATTGCCATGTGTGTACCTATGCAACAATCCTGCATGATCTGCACATGTACCCCAGAACCTAAAGTACAATAAAAAAAAGAAAAGACAAAAAAGAAAGTGTAAAAAAATAAAATAAAATAAAAATAAATAAATAATAATAACTATACCTAGTCATATCATTTTCAAACTGCAGAAAATCAAAGACAAAATTTCTTGAAAGGAAAAACATCTTATCTATAGAGGAACAAGGATAGGAATTATATCCAGCTTCTCCTCGGATACCATACAAGCAAGATGAGAGTGAAGCAAAATATTTAAGTGTTGAAAGAAAAAAGATTGCCAGCCTAGAATTCTGTATTTTGCAAAATTACCCTTCAAAAGAGGGAGAAATAAAGACTTTCTCCAACCATCAAAAAGTGAGGGAAATTGTCTCTAGTATACCTACCTTGCAAGAAATGTTAAAAGAAGTTCTTCAAAGAAAAGGAAAAGGATATAGGTCAGAAACTCAAATCTACATTAAAAAGGAAGAGCGCTAGAGAAGGAATAAGTAGATAACATAAATGTCTGAAACAAACCAGCACACTTCCCTCAGAAAGTTCTGCATGACCCAGCCACACAGCATTCCTTCTTATGTTCCAGGAGCATCCACATCGCCATTGTCACATTGCCAGAATGGCTGCTATTTTCCTTAAGGCTGTAAGTCATGTGTCCCCAGAGCCAGGTCTGTGAAGTGCTTAGTGTCTGACGAATGAACAAATGAATGACAAAGCACCCCAACCAGCAACTGGGTGGGTTGTTAAATAGCATGTCTCTTTATTTGACGTTCAGCAAGAAGACTCCAGTGCTGACACTGTCGCATGAAGAGCTCACCTGCTGGAGTCTTTCTGCCCTGATCTGGCCCTTCCTCAGGTCAAGCAGGAGATGGATGTCCTTCTGACACAGGCTGCTCCTGGACCCTGAAGGACTTCCACCTAGGAGGTAGAGAAATACCCAAGGGACACAACAGGGCTATGTGGTTGGCCAAGAGGTAGGGCTGAGGATGAGTCCCTGTAACCCCACTGTTCTCCACGTTCGCAGAGCTCCATCTAGAGAGAAGAAACTCACGGAAGAACAGACAGTGGTGCATCGGGCAGCTGGAATGGAAGCCTGAGTCTGTTTCTTCCAACTCAGAAGCCCCTGCTAACAGTTATTCATCTCTAGTCATATGAGCAAACAATTGATGTGGCATTTATCATGTGCTAGACACCATCACCCCCAAGACAACCCTCCAAAGTAGATACTCCTGTTGCAATGAGGAAACTGAGGCACAGAGGCATTATGTAACTTGCCCATGGTGGAGCTGAATTGGAACCCAGCTTCTGCCCCCGAGTTTGACTGAAGTTCTGCCTTCTGTATAATGGGCACAAACAATGCCCCTCTTAAAGTTGTTTTTGGATCAAATGAGAAACCCTGACAAACAACCTTACGCAGAAGCTGGCATATAGTAAGTGCTCAATAAATGCCAGTACTGCACTCCAACGGCCTTCTTGTAAGCATGCTGAGGTCGCTGTGCCTAAATGTCTCCCTCAGCCGAAGGATGGTCAGCGCAGCTGTTCACCACAGACAGGCTCAGGGGCTGCATCCCAGATAGCTACTGTGGTTGTTTATCCTGCCATTGGCCTTCCACCTCCCACGGCCACATAAACAGCCCCTGTGTGACCACTGGGCCAAGCACAAGGGAAGGAGACCATGGGACCCAAAGTCACATCCCGAGTTGGTGGCAGGTCTAAAACCTACACAGCATCACTCCTTACGCTACCATCTATGACTCAAGGTAAGGTCAGCAGACCAGCAGTGACAATGCCCAGAAACTTTTAGAAATGCAAAATTGCAGGCTCCACCACAATCTCCTAAACACAGGATCCCAGGCCCACGAATGATGGAGAGGCAGTGCTCTCTGACACCACAGAGTCAGGGAAGCCAATATGAAACTTGACTTCAAATCCTTCCACAAACTTAAGAGAAGCATTGCAGGAGCCCAAGACAGCCAGCCCCCACCCACCTCTACTGGCCCTTCCCCAGTAGAGAAAGGCTAAGCCTCTTTCCCAAGTTCCCTATTGCAGTGCCCCTTCCCACTGCCCAGGATAACCATCTTCTCTGCCCAGTTCCTCATCCGCCAGCTCTCTCACCTGTTGCTCTTAGCAGTCCCAGTAGGAGGGTCTCGTACTGGAGTCCTGAGCTGAGCAATCTGTAAGATGTGATATGCTGCAAGGAACAGAGAAGAAGGGCCAGGTGGAGGGAGGCTGCCTGACAGCAGAGCCTGCCCAGACCATGGCACAGGGGCTGGGGTGGGAGGGTAGGCCATGCCTGGGCCGTGGCTGCAGTGGGCCTGGGAGCAGAGTCATATGAACAGGCCTTCAGCCTGGAGCCCTTCTGTGCACTGGCAGATACCATGAAAGGCTGGCAAAGCCCTGTCATGTGAAGAACACAACCCAGGACACAGGCCTGTGAACTGCATGCCCCTGCTCTTGATGTTGGCGTACCAGAGAGAGCACTGCTGGGTGTGGGCAGGAAACCCAGCAGTCACCCCCACTCTACCTGCCCCGAGTCAGGAATACAGATCAACCAGTCCCAGCTTACCTTCGTCTCACCTGCTCTATTCGATCTTGCATGATGTCCTCTGTCATCTCACTTGGCACTTGGAAGATACGAGTGTGGCTGCAAAAGGCCATTCATACATTGGCATATGGGATCTGAGTTTCTTTCTTACCAGGCATAGAGAATTGCTGGAGTTGGGATCCTGTGATCAATGGCTCTTACCCTGACACCATGAACTTCTGAGGTGGCCTCCTCCCCTTCTCAACTCATGAGCACAAAGCTTTTTTTACTAAGCAGGTACCCTTGAGCTCCCAGTAATGCTGAACAGGTAGCAGACCATCCCAGGGAGAGCCAGGAACACAGAGTTGAGCGCCCTTACTGAAAGCAGCAGGCAGTGGTCTCGTGAGCCGTGGAATTCACCCTTCTGAATTCACCCGTCTGAATTCCTCTCCAATTTATCATCAGCTCTTGATGACCTGCATCACCCCATACCCACTGTGGTCCAGAGATGATTCTAGGAGAGCCTATGGCAAGGAAGCTGCGGGGCCTCCTGGGGAGCCTCCTTGCTTTGTTTCTCTGTGCTGCCTCCACCTTCCTGCCTCTGGCCCACTTCACCTCCCTTCCCACCCTTCCCCTCATGAGGCCCCCCTCTTTCCACCGAACACCCTTGTTCTGTCTCTGTAGACAGCACTCTTGCGGTCATGCTAGGGACTTTTGACAGTGATGACAGCATGGATGCTGCAGCAATGACCGCAGCCAATGGGGAGGTAAGATGGGATCATGAATATTGCCCCTGCATGGCAGAGCCAGGTCTTTGGCCTGAGAGGAAGATAAAGAATGCAAGGATCCCAGAGGAGGGAGGGAGCCCTGTCCCAGTAGGAAAGGGGAAGGCCTCAGAGAAGAAGGGGCAGTAGCGCTGGGCCTGGAGGCCATGTGGGATTGGCCAGCTTGCCCAGGCTCCTGTGCTATAAAGTATCAGACACCCTCCCAGCTGCTATTTCTCCAATTCCTGCCCAGGTCACCAGTTCCAGGACCAGTCCCAGCAAACAGTCCACTAGCAGTCTTTCCTGAGTGCCTCGGGCCATAGGACCCAGAACTTCTGTGACCTGGGTCGCCCACACTACGCTCTCCGAGATACTCAGCAGGGCTTCCCTTTAAATAGCACACACCTTATCCACATAGCTAACTTTTAACTCTTTAAAACTGGGGACTATGTCATATTCTTTTCTCTCTTTTTCCAAAAGCCTAGCAAACACCGGGTGGCCAGTATGTGCTTATCAAACAAATGAATATTCAACAACGCCTTATAAAGGGATCTATTTCCTGACTACATACTTATTTCAATAAGAGGGGGACACCTGCGCGAGTGGCCTATGGAGGAAGGCAGGCAGAGGCTTTCGGTTTAAAATCTTTGTAGAAAATCCAGAGTGGAAAAATTATAAGTAGATAATTGACTGATTCCTGCAGCCTGTCTCAAAAGCTTAAACCTAGTCTTGTTACACAGCCAAGATTTTTTAAATATTGGCAGATGATGTGTGTGTTATCCAAACCAAGAGCACAGTGTCTGCAATTCCATAGCACAACCACGTCAGACACAGAAAAGCCTGGATTATAATCAACAACATTTATGGTTTTAGGGGCCTCAGAAGGTTTCCCATCCAAAAAAACTCTTTCCCGGGGAGGTCTCAAATCCTGCCATGTTATTCCTTTCGGTTATGTAATTACTGTGCATTTGAATATTCTCAAAAGGCAGATGCCACTAAAAGGGGTAAGAACATGAAAACCCTTTCTTGAGAGATGGAGCCTCCTTGATACAAGAGATCACTGCCAATGATAAGACAGGGAAAGGGAAAAGAGAGGAGGAAGGGGAGAGGGCTCCCTCAGTTTCCTGGAGGACCAGTCTAAGCCCTTAGTCCCTCTCCTGGGAAGGGTGGCTGATGTGCTCCAGAGACCCCCAGTGAACACCCCAGTGCAGGAAAGGAAATATGAAAGCCTCCCTCCAGAAGAGTGATGGCTTCAGGACAGCTCCCTGGGCCTCGTGACTCGGCATCTGCAGAGCCAGGAGAGGCAGTGGGGGTAGCTGTGCACTGGCAGGCACCCGAGAGGCTGGTAAAGCCACCATAACCAAGCACAGAATTCTAGCCCTGGGCGCTGGGAAGGCTCCGCACACCTCAGTTGCAGATGAGAACTTTGGCTTCTGCATTTTAAGAGCTTATTTTCTTTTAGCTCTTTAAAGTGCAGCCACTTCTGAGCAACTGAAGTGCAAAAAGAACAGAAGTCTGAAACGTATTCAGAAGCATTTAAGAAATGGAGTGCAAGCCCAGTTTTCCAACCCCTCAAGTCATTTAAAAATGTAGAAATGAGCTGGGCTTTCAAGATAGCAAGAATATTCCCTTAAGACCCCAAAGCAAGGCTGAGAAATTTGTCAGCCAAAGACAACATCTCCAGAGAAGAGCATCTGTGGGTTCGTGAGGAGAGGGGCTTGCACATCTCTCCCTGTCTTTTTCCCTCTCCCCGCTTCACCCAGGGCAAATGGAACGCTTTACCTCCATCTTATGAACTGGATTCGTGTTCTCTCCTCCAAGACCTCCTGGCTCTGATTTGCCGACAAATCAGACTTAGAGAGGTGGTGCTTCACCTGGGAAATCCAAAGGGGTCCATGTGATTCCTGCCCAGTGTGGCCCCCAGCTCGGCTGGCACAGAGCCCAGACAAGCACCTCACTCTTGCCCAGAATCACTTATGGTGCACCTCCTGCCTCTCCCTACTCCCTCACCCCCACTCCCAGGTAACATCTCAAACTCTTAGTTACCACATCTCTGGTCACATAGATGTCCTGACCGTGGGTGGAAGGGGAGTCGATGGACATCTTCTCCCTTACACCCTGGGAAGGGTAGTTGATGGACAGCTTTTCCTTTATGCCCTGAGAAGCCTCTTCTTCTGTCTGAAAGGTGAGCAATTCCCTCTGAAAATGTCACTCTGCATCCAACCCTGACTATTCTTCTCCTCTTCCTTCCTGTTTATTCCTTCTCCATCACAACTCACACACCACATATTCACACACACACACTCCTTACGTCACTGTTCCTGCAATAAGCTACTTTCCTGTGACGTCCTCGGAACTCCCTATGTCCCCGGCCCTATCCCAAGCTGTTCCTGAAACACTCTTGAGCTGGAAAGGATGCAGCTGAAACCCTCAAGGCAGAATGCTTGAGAAGCAGGATGGCATTAGTGGCGGTGCTAACGCATTTCCTACCAGGACACAAGCCACAGTGTCCTGCAGGACATGTGAAGAAATTAGACTCAAATCTAGGGAGGGCATCTGCCAATGAACTTGAGTTCCAGTTCCATGAAGAAGGAAGTCTAGATCCTCACACTTACTGAGACCAGGATTTTGGATACCCTGAGTCATAGAGAAATCTTACTCACTTTTTTCAACCAGTGCTGTACTACAGATACAGCCTCGCTTTCCACAACGTCAATGTCCTGGAACAAATTGGCAAGTTGGTGACCTCAGAAAACCTAGAAACCCAGCTCCTCCCACCCACCTCCCACCACTGTTACTCAAAATTATTTGTAAGATCTCTTCGAAGTACAGCAGGGCCCCAGAAGGGGAGATGATATATGAGAAATTATTCCATGTGACTACCACCAAGCTGCTTACCGAACTGGTTATTGGTAGGAAGGGAAGCCCTACACCTTTCCGAGCGAGAATATACACAATCCAGGTTGTAATTATCATCTCTGAATTTATACCAGGCCCCCTTCTTGACTCCCGCCTTCCATTGAAGCTGCCTGAGAACTCCTATGGGACAGGGAGGTCACTGAAGGGAGGTGTCCCCCTGATTGGCTGACCCGTGATGATGTGACAATGGCCTCCCTTTGAAAGTGGTGTATGTGAGTATAGATGCAGTTGCCAGGAGACCCTGCATTTTAGGCTCTGGGTGCAATGCCTATGAGTTACCATGCTTCAAGGAACAGAACCATTCAATAAAAGATGGCTGTCTAACACCACTGGCTGACCCTTGAATTCTTGGGAAAGTGCTAATTTGAGAGTTCACCTTGAGGCAGGAGAATAGGGTCTGGAGGCAGGAAACCTAAAGCCGATTCACTCTGACTTCCTAGAACTAAATCAAAAGGAATACCCCAACTTTTCATGCTCAAGTAACAAAAGGACCAGAGGCTACTCCCTTTGCAACCCTCCCCTCTTCTGCATGTCAGATGAAAAGCTGAAAGCACCTCTGATTGGTCCCCTACCACAGCCAGTCAGGCTGGTCATGGGCCAGGTCTTCATTTGCCTAGAGGTATATAACTTTGTAACTTCACTTCAACCTCTGATTGGTCACTTTCCACAACAAATCAGACATTTGCATAGGATGTAACGTTGTAACTTCACTTCAGCCTCTGATTGGTCACTTTCTGAAACCAATCAGACTGATCACGAGCCACTACTTCATTTAATAGGGTATATACCAAGTAACCAATGGGAAACCTCTAGAGGATATTTAAACCCCGGAAAATTCTGTAACCAGCCTGCTCCTACCCTGTGGAGTGTACTTTCGTTTTCATTAAATCTCTGTCTTTGTTGCTTCAATCTTTCTTTGCTTGGTTTGTGCATTTTGTCCAATTCTTTGTTCAAGACACCAAGAATCTGGACACCCTCCACCCATAACAACCTGTCCTGTAACAACTTGTGATGTGCTCGTGACCTAATCATTAGTCCTTCTTGTCTGAGTTTCTTTGTCTTATTCTGAAAGGGATAAAGTTGTGTCTTGTTGTGTTTCTAGTTTTCTTCTAACTGTAATATTCCATAAATTTTCCCATGTTTATTCTTCTCAGGACTATAGAAAACCATTTATCACTTTTTCCAATTCCCCTGATACAACCACTATATCTCTTCCCTCTCAACAATTTGCCTCAATTTTTTGTCATCCCTGACATAGTCAGAATAGACTTGGCTCTGCTGAGGACTAAGGTAACAAACCAACCTCCAAATCAAAAATGTTTATTTCTCACTCTCAAAACTCTAGTGCAAGTTGGGGAACTTCTGAGCAATTGTGGTTGTGACCTCCATGACTGCCAAATCAGGGAAGAGAGCACAGAGAGGAATCAGGTCAGTGTTCCACATTTCAGCCCAGAGGCTCCTACTTAGAACCTTTGAGCAAGAACTAGTCCCATGGCCTCAACCTATCTCCAAGAAAGACTGGAAATTGTAAAATAACAGATGAAATTACCTGTCAACATCTCTGTTTCTGCTGCTATCTCCTAAAATTTATGTTTTCATTCTTACTGAGGTAATTTTATTTTTGAATATTTAAAATATTAATGTGATTCTGAAATCAAAACTACATGAACAGATATATTCAAAGAAGTTTCATCTCTTCCCCTATACCTTCAACCGTGTTCTAACTCACTTCAGAAGTAAAATTTTCATTAGTTTCTGAATGACACATCCTGTGTTTATGTTGACAAAATGAAGCTGATACATAAACTTATTTGCTTTTTGATTCTTTTATAAAATGCATACAGTAAAATGTACAAGTGTATATACAGCTGAAAAATATTTTTACACACACACACATTCTCTCTCTCTCTTTCACCTGTTTAACTACTGCCCACATCAAGACAGAAAACATTTTTAGTAGGCCATTTGTATTATATTTGATTTGATGCTGTTTAAAACAATGCTGCTATGAAATTTTTATACTGTACTTATCTTTTGGTTGCCATAAGCACTAAATCTTCTGAGTATATACCAAAGATTAAAGTTGCTAGGTCATAAGCTTCACGTATGTGTAGCATTAGCGTATACCAAGCAGTACTGCCAAGGGGTTGTACTAACGTACTGCACATAAGCAATGTATGAAAGTCACAGTTACTCCATATTTCTTCCAACACTTGGTATTGTCACTCCTTTAAATGTAGCCAGTCTAATAGAGGTGCAGTTGTAATTAATAATACTTAAATTTTCGTTTAACTGATTATCAGTGTCATAATGCATGTTTTTATTTGCCTATTGATCACTTTGAATATTCTTTTTTGTGAAGTGCCTCCTCAAGCTTTGTGTCCTTTCACTGAATTGTTGGTCTTTTCCTTATTGATTTGTAGATTTCTCAATATATTGTAAATAGTAGTCCTTTATCAACTATGTGTTTTGCAACTATTTTATATCAACTTATGACTTGTCTTTTCACTCTTTTAGTACTGTCTTCTGAGGAACAGAAACTGTTAGTTTTTAAAGTCAGTTTAGTTGTGATATATTTAAATAATATAAAATTTACCCATAATAATGTATAACTAAATAATTGTTCGTAGATTCAGAGAATTATGCAACCATCGCAACAATCCAATTATAGAACATATCTATCACCCCAAAAATGTCTGTCATGCCCATTTACAGGCAACCTCTGCCTCCATTCTCAGCCCCACCAACCTGCTCTCTGTCTCTAGAGATGTCCCTTTTCTGGACATTTCATATGCATGGAACTATACCATATTATGTCTGGCTTATTTCACCAAGCATGTTTGGGAGGGTCATCTACATACATTGTAGCATGTGTCAGTGATTCATTCCTTTTCATTGTGGTGTAGTATTCCACTGCATGGACATACCACATTTTGTTTGTCCATTCCGCAGTTGATGTACCTTAGATGGTGTCCAGTTTGGAGGCTACTATGAATAACACTGTGATGAACATTTTTTGTTGTCGCTGTTTAATTTTTTATTTTATTTTTCCATAAGTTATTGGGGTACAGGTGGTATTTGGTTATATGAGTAAGTTCTTTAATGGTGACTTCTGAGGTTTTGGTGCACCCATCACCCAAGCAGTGTACACTGCACCATATTTATAGCTTTTTATCCCTTACCACCTCCCAAGGGGACTTCCCCCTCAAGTCCCCAAAGTCTATTGTATTATTCTTATGCCTTTGCATCCTCATAGCTTATCTCCCACGTATCAGCGAGAACATATAACGCTTGGTTTTCCATTCCTGAATTACTTCACTTAGCATAATAGTCTCCAATCTCCTCCAGTTCACTGCAAATGCCACTAATTCATTCCTTTTTATGGTTGAGTATTACTCCATTGTATACATACATACCACAGTTTCTTTATCCACTTTTTGATTGATGAACATTTGGGTTGTTTCCACAATGTTGCAGTTGTGAATGGTGCTGCTCTAAATATGCATGTGCAAGTTCTTTTTTGAATAATGACTTTTTTCCTCTGGGTAGGTACTCAGTATTGGGATTGCTGGATCAAATGGCAGTTCTACTTTTGGTTGTTTAAGGAATCTCCACACTGTTTTCCATAGCAGCTGTGCTAGTTTACATTCTCACCAGCAGTGTGGAAGTGTTCCCTGATCACCACACGATGCCAACATCTACTGGGTTTTTTTATGTTTTTATTATGGCCATTCTTGGCAGGAGTAAGGTGATGTTGAATTGTGTTTTGATTTGTATTTCCCTGAGCATTAGTGATGTTGAGCATTTTTTCATATGTTTGTTGGCCATTTGTATATCTTCTTTTGAGAATTGTCTATTTATGTCCTTACCCTACTTTTTGATGGGATTGTTTGAGTTTGTTATAGATTCTGGATATTAGTCCTTTGTCAGATGTATAGCTTGTAAAGATTTTTCTTCCACCCTTTGGATTGTCTGTTTACTCTGCTGACTGTTCCTTTTGACCTGAAAAAGCTCTTTAGTTTAATTAAATTAAAGCTCTTTAGTTTAATTAATTGCATTTGATTTTGGGTTCTTGGTCACAAACTCCTTGCCTACACCAATGGCTAGAAGGTATTTTCCAATGTTATCTTCTAGAATTTTTATAGTTTCAGATCTTGGATTTAAGTCCTTGATCCATCTTCAGTTGATTTTTGTACACGGTAAGAGATGAGGATCCAGTATCATTCTTCTACATGTGGCTTGTCCAGCACCATTTGTTGAAAAGAGTGTCCTTTCCCCACTTTATGTTTTGTTTGCCTTGTCAAAGGTCAGTTGGCTGTAAATATTTGAGTTTATTTCTGGGTTCTGTATTCTGTTCCATTGGCCTATATGCCTATTTTTATACCAGTGCCATGCTGTTTTGGTGACTATGGCCTTATTGTATAGTTTGAAATCAGGTAGTGTGATGCCTACAGATTTGTTCTTTTCGGTTAGTCTTGCTTTGGCTGTGTGGGCTCTTTTTTGGTTCCATATGAATTTTAGAATTGTTTTTTCTAACTCTGTGAAGAATGATTGAAGTATTCTGATGGAGATTACATAGAATGTGTAGATTGCTTTTTTCAGTATGGTCATTTTCACATTATTAATTCTCATCTATGAGTATGGGATGTGTTTCCATTTGTTGTTGTCATCTATGATTCCTTTCATCAGTGTTTTGTAGTTTTCCTCGTAGAGGTCTTTTGACTCCTTTGTTAGATATATTCCTCAGTATTTTAGTTTTGCAGCTATTGTAAAAAGGGTTGAGTTCTTGATTTGATTCTTTGCTTAGTGGCTGTTGGTGTATAGAAGACCTGCTGATTTGTGTACATTAATCTCATATCTGGAAACTTTGCTAAATTCTTTTATCAGTTCTAGGAGCTTTCTGGAGAAGTCCTTAGGGTTTTCCGTGTAAACGATCATACCATCAGCAAACAGGGACTGTTTGACTTCCTCTTTACCAATTTGGATGCCCTTTCTTTCTTTCTCTTGTCTGATTTTCTTGCTAGGACTTCCAGTACTATGTTGAAGAGCAGTAATGAGAGTGGGCATCCTTGTCTTGTTCCCATTCTCAGAGGGAATGCTTTCAACTTTTCCTCATTCGTATTATGTTGGCTGTAGGTTTGACATAGATGGCTTTTATTACATTAACCTGTGTCCCTTGTATACCTATTTTGCTGAGGGTTTTAATCATAAAGGGATGCTTGATTTTGTCAAATGCTCTTTCAACATCTATTGAGATGATCATGTGGTTTTTGTTTTTAATTTTTTATGTGATCAATCACATTTATTGACTTGTGTATGTTAAACCATCCCTGCATCCTTGGTATCAAGCCCATTTCATTGTGGTGGAATTTTTTTTTTTTTTTTGACATGTTGTTGGATTTGGTTGGCTAGTATTTTCTTAAGTATTTTAACATCTATGTTCATCAAGGATATCAGTCTGTAGTTTTCTTTTTTGGTTGTGTCCTTTCCTCGTTTTGGTATTAGAGTAATGCTGGCTTCATAGAATGAATTAGGGAGGGTTCTTTCTTTCTTTATCTTGTGGAATAGTGTCAAAAGGATTGGTACCAATTCTTCTTTGAATGTCTAGTAGAATTCTGCTGTGAATCCCTCTGGTCCTCGACTTTTTTTGTTGATAATTTTTAAATTTTAATTACCATTTCAATCTCTCTGCTTGTTATTGGTCTGTTCAGTGTAACTAATTCTTCTTGATTTAAGCTAGGAGGGTTATATTTTTCCAGGAATGTATCCATCTCTTCTAGGTTTTCTAATTTATCTGCATAAAGGTGTTCATAGTAGCCTTAAATAATCTTTTGTATTTCAGTGGCATCAGTTGTAATATCTCCTGTTTCATTTCCTAGTGAGGTTATTTAGATTTTCTCTCTTTTCTTGGTCAATCTTGTTTTGTCTGACATAAGAAAAGAAGAGAGAAAATCCAACTGGTCTATCAATTTTATTTATCTTTTCAAAAATAAGTCTAAATGGTCTATCAATTTTATTTATATTTTCAAAGAAACAGCTTTTTGTTTCATTTATCTTTTGCAATTTGCTGTTGTTGTTGTTTCAGTTTCATTTAGTTCCGCTCTGATCTTGTTTATTTCCTTTCCTCTGCTAAGTTTGGGTTTGGTTTGTTCTTGTTAGGTTGTGTCATTATTGTCATTCAGTTTGAAGAAATTTTTAATTTCTATCTTGATTTTGTTTTTGACCCAATGCTCATTCAAGAGCAGTTATTTAATTTCCATGTATTTGCATGGTTTTGAAGGTTCCTTTTGGAGTTGACTTCCAGTTTTATTCCACTGTAGTCTGAGAGAGTGCTTGATATAATTTCAACTTTCTTAAATTTATTGAGGTTATTTTATGACATCATATGGTCTATCTTATAGAAATTTTCATGCACTGTTGAATAGAATGTGTTTTCTGCAGTTTCTCCATTTTTTCTTCATTGATTTTCTGTCTTGATGGCCTGTCTAGTGCTGTCAGTGGAGTATTGAAGTCTCCCACTATTATTGTGTTACTGTCTATCTCATTTATTAGGTCTATTAGTAATCGTTTTATAAATTTGGGAGCTCCAGTGTTAGGTGCATGTATGTTTAGGATTGTGATATTTTCCTATTGAACAAGGCCTTTTACCATTACATAATGTCCCTCTTTGTCTCTTTTAACTGCTACTGCTTTAAAATTGGTTTTGTCTGATATAAGAATAGCTACCCCTTGCTCACTTTTGGCATCCATTTGCATGAAATGCCTTTTTCCGCCTCTTTACTTTAAGTTTATGTGAGTCTTTATGTGTTAGATGAGTCTGAAGGTTGCAGATATTTGCTTGGTGAGTTCTTACCCATTCTGTGGTTCTGTGTCTTTTAACTGGAGCATTTAGGTCATTTACATTCAATGTTAGTATTAACATGTGAGGTACCATTGTGTTCATCATGCTTTTTGTTGCCCGTGTACTTTTCTTTGTTTTTTGTATTTTGTTTTTGATTTTTAACTTGTATTTTTGTTTTATAGGTCCTGCACTATTTATGCTTTAAAAAGGTTCTGTTTCGATATGTAAGATTTGTTTAAAGATTTACAGTTCCTTTTAGCAGTTCTTGTATTGGTGGCTTGGTAATGACAAATTCTCTTAGCATTTGTTTGTCTTAAAACGACTGTATCTTTCCTTCATATATGATGCTACATTTTGCTGGATACGAAATTCTTTGCTCATAATTGTTTTGTTTGAGGAGGCTGAAAATAGGGCCCCAATCCCTTCAGCTTGTAGAGTTTCTGCTGAGAAATCTGCTGTTAATCTGACAGGTTTTCCTTTATAGGTTACTTCATGCTTCTGTCTCACAGTTCTTAGGATTATTTTCTTCGTCTTAACTTTGGATAACCTGATGATGATGTGCCTAGGCAAAGGTATTTTAGCGATGAATTTCCCAGGTGTTCTTTGTGCTTCTTTTTGTTTATTTATTTATTTATATTTTATTGTACTTTAGGTTCTGGGGTACATGTGCAGATCATGCAGGATTTTGCATAGGTACATACATGGCAATGTGGTTTGCTGCCTCCATCCCCCTCCCATCACCTATATCTGGCATTACTCCTCATGTTATCCCTCCTCACCCCCCCCGCCCTTCCCCTAGTCCCCCCTCAACAGACCCCAGTGTGTGATGCTCCCCTTCCTGTATCCATGTGTTCTCATTGTTCCTCACCTGCCTATGAGTGAGAACATGCAGTGTTTGATTTTCTGTTCTTGTGTCAGTTTGCTGAGAATGACTGTTTCCAGATTCATTCATGTCCCTAACAAAGGACACGAACTCATCATTTTCTGTGGCTGCATAGTAATCCATGGTGTTTATGTGCCACATTTTCCTTGTCCAGTTTATCATTGATGGGCATTTGGGTTGATTCCTGGTCTTTGCTATTGTAAACAGTGCCACAGTGAATATATATGTGCATGTGTCTTTATAATAGAATGATTTATAATGCTTTGGATATACACCCAGTAATGGGATTGCTGGGTCAAATGGTATTTCTATTTCTAGATCCTTGAGGAATCACCGCACTGTCTTCCACAATGGTTGAATCAATTTACACTCCCACCAACAATGTAAAAGTGTTCCTATTTCTCCACATCCTCTCCAGCAACGGTTGTCTCCAGATTTTTTAATGATCACCATTCTAACTGGCATGAGGTGGTATCTCAATGTGGTTTTGATTTGCATTTCTCTAATAATTAGTGACAATGAGCATTTTTTCATATGTTTGTTGGCCTCATATATGTCTTCTTTTGAAAATTGTCTGTTCATGTCCTTTGCCCACTTTTGAGTGGGTTTGTTTGTTTTTTTTCTTGTAAATCTGTTGTAGTTCTTCATAGATCCTGGATATTAGCCCTTTGTCAGATGAGTAGATTGCAAAAATTTTCCCCTTCTGTTGGTTGCCGGTTCACTCTAAAGATTGTTTCTTTTGCTGTACAAAAGCTCTGGAGTTTAATTAGATCCCATTTGTCTATTTTGGCTTTTGTTGCCAATGTTTTTGGTGTTTTAATCATAAAGTCCTTGCCTATGCCTATGCCCTGAACGGTTTTGCCTAAGTTTTCTTCTAGGGTTTTTATGGTGTTAGGTCTTATGTTTAAGTCTTTAATCCATCTGGAGTTAATTTTAGTGTAAGGTGTCAGGAAGGGGTCCAGTTTCTCTTTCCTGCACATGGCTAGCCAATCATTTCAACACCATTTGTTAAACCGGGAATCCTTTCCCCATTGCTTGTTTTTGTCAGGTTTGTCAAAGATCAGATGGTTGTAGATGTGTGGCATTCCCTCCAAGGCCTCTGTTCTGTTCCATTGGTCTATATCTCTGTCTATATCTCTATGTCGCTGTTTTGATTACTGTAGCATTGAAGTATAGTTTGAAGTCAGATAATATGATACCTCCAGGTTTGTTCTTTTTGCTTAGCATTGTCTTGGCTATGTGGGCTCTCTTTTGGTTCCATATGAAGTTTAAGGTGATTTTTCCCAGTTCTGTGAAGATGATCATTGGTAGTTTGATGGGGATAGCGTTAAATCTATAAATTACTTTGGGCAGTAGGACCATTTTCACAATATTGATTCTTCCTAACCATGATCATGGAAGGTTTTTCCATCTGTTTGTGTCCTCTCTTATTTCCTTGAGCAGTAGTTCATAGTTCTCCTTGAAGAGGTCCTTTACATCCTTTGCTAGTTGTATTCCTAGGTATTTTATTCTCTTTGTAGCAATTGTGAATGGAAGTTAGCTCTTGATTTGGCTCTCTGTTAGTCTGTTATTGATGTATAGGAATGCTTGTGATTTCCGCACATTGATTTTGTATCCTGAGACTTTGCTGAAGTTGCTTATCAGTTTACAGAGATTTTGGGCTGAGATGATAGGGTCTTCTAAATATACAATCAAGTCGTCTGCAAATAGAGACAATATGACCTCCTCCTTTCCTAATTGAATACCCTTTATTTCTTTTTCTTGCCTGATTGCTCTGCCTAGAACTTCCAATACCATATTGAATAGGAATGGTGAGAGTGGGCATCCTTGTCTAGTGCCAGATGTCAAAGGGAATGCTTCCAGTTTTTGCCCATTCAGTATATTGCCTGTGGGTCTGTGGTAAATAGCTTTTATTATTTTGAGATATGTTTTATCAATACATAGTTTACTGAGAGTTTTTAGCATAAAGGGCTGTTGAATTTTGTCGAAGGCCTTCTCTGCATCTATTGAGATAATCATGTGGTTTTTGTCTTTGGTTCT